>VOQZ01000337.1:0-22595 GCA_008079305.1 Phytophthora palmivora | reverse complement strand
AAGACGTCGACGTTCAGTGGCAAGAAGTACTTCGTCACGTTCATTGACGAGTACTCCATTTCTGGTGTGGTATACTTGCTGCGGAACAAGTCGGAGGTGGCTGCCAAATTTGCTTGAATTTGTGGCATTTGCCGAAACTCAGACGGGTGGTCGCGTGAGATCTCTCCGTGTGAAGCAACTTCGCAGTGACAATGGTGGCGAGTACAAGTCTCGTGAGATGGCCAAGTTCTGCCGAGAGCGTGGGATTGTGCAGAAGTTCACACCGCCGTACACGCCTCAACTGAACGGAGTGGCGGAACGGATGAACCGGACGTTGGTGGAATGTGCGCGCTGCATGTTGGAGCATGCCGGACTGTCCAAGTCATATTGGGGTGAAGCGGTTGATGACAGCGACGTTTCTTCGGAATCGCTGTCCGACACGCGCTACCAGCCACGGCAAGTCTCCGCACCAAGTCTGGACGGGCAAGAAACCGCTGCTGTCCACCTTAAGGTGTTCGGTGCCATGCGTATGTGACTGTCCCGAAGGAGAAACGCACCAAGTTCGACGCTCGGTCGGTGCGTTGTCGGTTTCTCGGGTACTCGGAGCACGAGAAAGCGTATCGGTTTGAAGAGATCAAGAGCGGTCGTGTGCTAGTGAGCCGCGATGCGCAGTTCATGGAAGACGTCTTCGACGGTGGGAGACGCAACTTTGGTGAAGACGTGGTCGTGGACCTTCGCGATGAAGATGCCACAGACCAAGAAGAATCGTCTGAGCCAGAAGAAACCAAGGAAGAAGAAGCTGCGCAGGACGAATACGTCGAGCCTGGCAGCAAGCGACACCAGCGGACTAGGTCGTTAGAGGAAGCGGTGGAGATCCCAAGGCCTAAGCGGCATAGTCGGTCACAAGCGCTGGATGAGCTGTCAGCCATCGCAAATGAAGAAGGCTTCGACGCGGCCTTCGTTGTGGATTCAGTGGGAGAAATGCCGACCACGTTCACGTCGGCGATGGAATCCAGCAACGCGGCCAAGTGGAAGGAAGCGTGCGATTCGGAAATCAACTCTCTTCGCAAGAATGAGACGTGGGTGTTGGTGCCGTTGCCCAAGGGACGCAAGGCGATCAGCTGCAGATGGGTGTTTCGGATCAAGGAAAACCAGGCTGGAGAGATCGAGCGGTTCAAGGCACGACTGGTGGCCAAGGGTTTTTTGCAGAAGTACGGCATCGACTACGAAGAGACCTTCGCGCCGGTGGCCAAGTTCACGTCAATCAGGATCCTGCTCAGCCTGGCAGCCAAGTACAACCTCACGGTGCACCAGATGGATGTCAAGACGGCGTTCCTGAACGGGTGGTTGGACGAAGACATCTACATGGTGCAGCCGGATGGCTTTATTGACGAGGCGCACCCAGACTTCGTGTGCAAGCTCAGCGTTCGTTGTACGGACTCAAGCAGTCACCGCGAATGTGGAACCAGACCATCGACAAGTTCATGCTGGAGCTGGGGTTCAAGAAGTGCGAAGCGATCACTCACTGCATCTACGTCAAGCGGAACGACCAAGACATGATCTTCGTGGCGCTGTACGTGGACGACTTGATCCTAGCAAGCAACAACGACGAGCTGCTCAAGTCGACCAAGGAGGCACTCAGCAAGCGATTCGAGATGACGGACATGGGTCAGCTCAAGTACTTCCTCGGCATGGAAATTGATCAAGATCTTACAGCTGGAAAGGTGTCGGTGCGGCAGACCAAGTTTGCGAAGGACATCCTGGAGAAGTTCAGCATGGAGAAGAGCAACCCTGTCAAGACACCACAAGACCCAGGACTCAAGCTGACCAAGGCCATGTGCGAAGGAGGCTGCAAGCACGACCAGACCATGGTGAAGGTGCCGTACCGGAATGCAATCGGCTGCCTGATGTACCTCATGGTGGGGACTCGACCAGACCTTGCAGCGGCAGTGGGAGTTCTCAGCCAGTTTGCCGCCGATCCGTGTCCGACACACTGGCAAGCGCTCAAGAGGGTGTTTCGCTACATTCAAGGCACGAAGACTCATGGCATCGAGTTTCGCGCGAGCAGCGAGGACGGACTCCAAGGTTATTCGGATGCAGATTGGGCCGGCGACATCGAGTCTCGACGGAGTACAAGCGGCTACGCGTTCATGATGAACGGCGGATGCATCAGCTGGAGAAGCAAGAAGCAGCGGACGGTGGCGCTATCATCGACGGAGGCAGAGTACATGGCGTTGACGGAAGCAACACAAGAAGCTATTTGGCTCAAGGCATTCCTGTGCGAGATCGGCGAGATGAAGACCAAGTCGGAAGTCAAGATCTACGAGGACAACCAAGGCTCCATCGCGTTGGCCAAGAACCCGGAGTTCCACAAGCGCACGAAGCACATCGACATTCGCTACCACTTCGTGCGCGAGAAGGTTGAAGACGGCCAAGTGGTGTTGGAGTACTGCTCGACAAAGGACATGCTGGCGGACTTGATGACCAAGCCGATCACCGCCGTGCAGTTCGATATCCTCCGGAGCAAGCTCGGGATCCAAGGCGCAATTTCGGCCGAGTCGAGTGGGAGTGTTGTCAAGAAGGCGCCTCGACCTGCCGCGGTGTACCGGTAGATACCGGTACGACCTTCACTCAGTGGTGCCGCAAGCATTCCCGTGATTACGTGAAGCTGATTACGGGACAAGTGTTTACGCTACGGTCGTGCGTGGGTACAAGATTGTGGGTACAAGATGGGCGTCGACGTGGCAGTCGCTGATTGGCTGGGGTAGCTCAGTATCCAGTTAGGAATCCAGTAGTGTGTATCCAGGTAGGACATCCAGTAGGCTTGAGGTAGCAGACAGTTTGCGAACTAAGGACCTAAATCAATCACTTTGCATTTTATCATCTAGCGCTCAAACGACCTTGACTTTTGGTTATGAGCCCAAGCCCCGTATTCCCTGCCCAAGACTCCGACTACGCCTTCGCCATGGACACTGCCTCGACGACGACCTCCCGCATCAACAAGTTCGACGGAACTAACTTCCACACGTGGAAGTTCAAGATGCGCATGGTGCTCGAGGAGCGCGACCTGTGGGAAGTGACAAGTGGAGAGATCAAGCTGGAGCACTGCACCACTGCGCTGGACCAATCGACGTTCAAGAGGAAGTCTCGCAAGGCGCTGGCGATCATCTGTCTCGCGATGGAGGATTCGCAGTTGCCCCTGGTTCGGTCGGCCAAGGATGCGTATGATGCATGGTCAAGAATGGAAGGACACTTCGAGAAGAAGAGTTTGGCCAACAAGCTCTTCCTTCGTCGACGTTTCTTCACGACGATGATGGGCGAAGGTGATGATGTGCTGGAGCACATTAACAAGGTCAAGACGCTGGCGGAACAACTCGACGCGGTGGGCGCTCCGGTCAGCGAGGACGACTTGGTGATCACGCTTCTGGCAAGTCTGAGTGAGTCGTACCAGTTCCTCATCACGGCGTTGGAGTCGAGGGCCGACTCGCTGACATGGGAACTCGTGACGTCTCGGCTACTGCATGAAGACTTGAAGCGCAAGGAACAAGGTGGCGGTACTGAAGGAACCGCGCACGGTCAAGCGTTCATGACAAGCGGTAACGGGAAGAGCAAGGGACGGCAGGCGCAGAAGACTAGTGCCTGCCACTATTGTGGTGAACAAGGACATTGGATCGCCAAGTGTCCTGTACGGATCCGCGAGAACGCGGAGCGGCAGAGGCCGCAACGAGCGAACGTCGCCGATGATGATGAAGACTGCGGCGACTATCTGTTCTCGGTTGGTGGTGGGACCTCCAAGTCGAGTGAAGTTTGGCTGGTCGACTCGGGTGCGACGCAGCACATGACGTACTCGAAAGAGTACATGAAGAACTACAAGAAGATGACTCAAAAGTCAAGGTCGTTTGAGCACTAGATGATAAAATGCAAAGTGATTGATTTAGGTCCTTAGTTCGCAAACTGTCTGCTACCTCTAAGCCTACTGGATGTCCTACCTGGATACACACTACTGGATTCCTAACTGGATACTGAGCTACCCCAGCCAATCAGCGACTGCCACGTCGACGCCCATCTTGTACCCACAATCTTGTACCCACGCACGACCGTAGCGTAAACACTTGTCCCGTAATCAGCTTCACGTAATCACGGGAATGCTTGCGGCACCACTGAGTGAAGGTCGTACCGGTATCTACCGGTACACCGCGGCAGGTCGAGGCGCCTTCTTGACAACATTTTCCTGGGTTATGAAGAAGTGTCGAAGGCGTATGGAGTTTATGACATCGAGGCGGGGAAGGTGGTAATCAGTCGCGATGTCAACTTCGATGAATCGACCTTTGGACTTGCACAGCCGATTTCCGACGAAGATGTCGATGATACTGCGGTGGACTTCGCCTCCCTCGACATCGATGATAATGACCCTCCGCAAACGGACTACAAACAGGCGGGGAAGCGCAAGAGTCGTTCAAGTGACGAAGATGAAGTTGGAAGAAGGCCTCGCACCGTCCGCCACCGAGTTGGACTAGAGGAAGCAAGTGCGCCGAACCGAGTGAACCCTGACGAAGAAGAAAATTCTGGCGACCAAGATGACGAGTCGACACCTCCTGTGAAGTGCTAACGCAGTCGAAGCAACTGTGGATTTATCGGAGCCATCGACATTCCAAGAAGCGGTAAATGGTCCGGACCAAGTACACTGGCGTAAGGCAATTCGTGCCGAGCTCAAGTCGATGCGACTTCGTCAAGCAGAAGTATGGCATCGACTACACCAGACGTTCTCACCCGTGGTCAAGTACGTGACACTGCGCATGGTGATCGCTCTAGCCAAGTACTTCGGTTGGACCCTCGATCAACTGGACGTGGTGACTGCATTCCTGTACGGTGTGATGAAGGAGCTGGTGTTCTGCGTGGTTCCAGAAGGCGTCGAGCTAGATGGCGATTTCGACTGCCTGGAATTGGTGAAGGCCATCTACGGTCTCAAGCAAGCTTCGCGCGTATGGAACGAGACGTTTGACGAGTTCGTGTGCTCTATTGGCTTTCAAGTTTCTGCCTTCGACCCGTGTCTCTACATCAAGGTTGTCGATGGTCACTGTGTGCTCGTGCTGGTCTACGTGGACGACGTGTTGGTGACCGGAAGTTCAGCCGAGCTGATAGCACGCACCAAGAGTGACCTTAAGACACGATTCGAGATGACCCGAGAATACTCGACTTGTTCCAAGCGACGCAACAACCAAGGTGAATGCTCCGTTTCGCGAAGCAGTTGATGCTCTCATGAACTTGATGACTGCCACTCGCCCAGACATTGCGTTTGCAGTTGGGTATGTGTCGCGCTTCATGGAGAACCCCAAGAAGAACACTGGGTTGCGGTCAAGCGCATCTTTCGCTACCTGCAAGGCACCAAGTCGCATGGAATCTGTTTCAAGCCGGGTGACAAGGTCGACTTTCGTGGATATTCGGACGCGGACTGGGCTGGTGACCTCGCGGACCGCAAGTCGACTTCAGGCTACACGTTCATGCTGATGGGTGCACCAGTGAGCTGGGGAAGCAAGAAGCAGTCAAGTGTTTCGCTGTCTACGAGCGAGGCGGAATACATTGCGCTCAGTCTGGCGATCCAAGAAGGCAAGTGGATTCATCGCCTGCTGTGCAAGATTTTAGTGGCCGCTAATGAGACTGGACCCGAGCTCAAGATCCGCGAAGACAATCAGTCGTGTATCAAGATGACCAAGAACCCAGTGAACCACGGTCGTGCCAAGCACATCGACATCAAGTACCATCATATCCGCGACGAGGTCAAGCGTGGTGAAGTGAAGCTCGAGTATTGCGAGACTTCTGTGATGCTGGCGGACATCATGACGAAGGCGCTCCCGGGACCTCGCCACATGGATCTGACGGCTGCTCTCGGCATTCATGGGACTTCGCATTGAGAGGGCGTATTGAGGGTAACAGGTTTGATAACGGTTATTGACCGTGAACCGGTTAACCCGAACCGGTCCAATGCGACCCCACGTTGATTACGCCATCAGTGATTACGCCACCGTCGATTACGCTACATGTAGGTACAAGATTGTGGGTACAAGATGGGGAAGCAACGTGGCGCTCTCTGATTGGCTGTAGTAACTCAGTATCCAGAAAAGAATCAAGTAGTGTGTATCCGGTAGGTCTAGAGATAGCAAGTAGTCTTGCGAGCTAAAGACCTCAATCAATCACTTTCGAAACTTCATTCTTCCCCTCAAGTGGTCTACTGTCCTCGCTCCGGTCAAGCTCCGAGTGGTGACTCTCCCTTCCCTTCTCTTCGTCCAAGATCCATACCCTTCTTCAGGTTATGAGCCCAAGCACCATGTCCTCTGCCCAAGACGTCTCCACCAAGGTCTCCATCGACAAGTTCAACGGCGACAATTACGCGACGTGGAACCGCTACATGCGTGGCGTGTTCCTGACCAAGTCGGTGTGGCATGTCGTGAACCGTGAGACGACTCCGACCTTCGCGGACACTCGGGCCAAGGACGACTACGTCAAGTCGAGCAACATCGCGTTCGGACTGATGCTGCTCCACATGGACGCGGACTACCATCATGTGGTGGACAACTGCGAGGAAGCGTGGGTGGCGTGGTCGCGCCTGAGGACGCTGTACGGAGGATCACAGAAGGCTGGTCCCATCTATCTGAAGCGACAGCTCTTCAGCATGGAGATGGCGGAAGGCGGCAATGTGCTTCATCATTGCAATGAAGTTCTCAACATCAGCGCCAAGCTCAGCAGCATCGGCGCCAAGATGGAGGACGAGGACGTGGCGATCTGTTTGCTGCGCAGTCTCCCCAAGAGCTACGAGAACGTCGTGCTAAACTTGGAGATGAGCAACGCAGAGCTGCGATCGCAAGACATTGTGAAGGTGCTCACGAACGAGCATATCAAGAGGCAAGGCGAGAAGACGGCGACGGTGAAGATGGAGAACGCGGCCAAGGCGTTCAACACCGACCGCGAATCTCGTCAATGCACGTACTGTGGGAAATTGGGGCACGTGATTGACAAGTGCTGGACCAAGCAGAAGGATGAGAATCGGGGCCTAAGACGTGGCGGCAACAACAATAGCCGTGGACGCGGGGCCAACAACATCCAATGGAGAAACGGCAGTGACGGCTATGACTACGACTACGACTACGATCGAGTGGCATTTGCAGTTTCTCTGGAGTGTGGAATTTCGACGGGCAAGAATGTGTCCGGGATGTGGGCGGTCGACAGCGGCGCAACGCACCACATCTGCAACGACAAGGCCAAGTTCACCACGCTGAATGAGCAAGATGAAGGTGAACTTTCGGTGGCTGACGGCAACAAGGCCGCGATCAAGGGTGTGGGGACCATCGTGCAACGAGTGGTTCTACCCAACGGCAACGAGCACGACATCGAGATCAAGGACGCGCTGTACGTGCCGAGCATGAGCAAGAATCTTCTGTCAGTGCCACAGATCAACAAGAGTGGCAAGTTTCAAGTGGTGTTCGACGACAACAAGATGCACGCTGCGCGCAAGGGCTCGAAGCTAGTCGTGGCAACGGCGGATCTCGTGGACGGACTCTAC
Source organism: Phytophthora palmivora (assembly GCA_008079305.1). Lineage (NCBI taxonomy): Eukaryota > Oomycota > Peronosporomycetes > Peronosporales > Peronosporaceae > Phytophthora > Phytophthora palmivora. The sequence goes on along the minus strand of VOQZ01000337.1, from coordinate 15,058 downwards.
TGGCTTCACACGCCTCAGCGATCGGCGAATGCGGTGACAGGAGGAAAGACTGTCGACTTACACGCGCGAGTGGGTCACGCTCCGGTTGAGGTACTTCGCAAGATGGTCAACAACAACATGATCAAGGACGCGAAGGTACCCTCGAAGTCGAGTGGATCAAGTATGTGTCGCGGTTGCCAACAAGGAAAGATGGTCCAAAACCATTCCCGAGCAACGCGAACAAAACCAAGTACAAGCCATTCGAGTTTCTCCACTTCGACATTTGTGGACCCATGGAGGAAGAGTCGCTGGGTGGCAGCCGTTACTTACTGCTCATCACGGATGAAGCAAGTAGCTGCATGTCGGGATTCTGTCTGCGTGCCAAGTCGGAGAGCGAAGGCTTTCTGCGCAAGTTCATCACCAAGGTGGAGAGGCAATTCGATGCCAAGGTGAAATTCGTGCGGCATGACGGAGCCAAGGAGTTCGCGATCAACTCGCTCAAGGCTTTCTACGAAGATCACGGCATCGAAGTCCAGCCTACGGTTCGGTATGCGCACCAGACCAACGCGACTGCTGAGCGCGCCAACCGAACAATCGTGACTATTGTGATGTAGTGAACATCAAGTTTGGCCCTTGGCTGAGTCTAAGGAGCCGTGGCCTACGGTACAAGATTGCGACGCACCAGAGCTCGGTTTTTAAAGCAGCTTAGGAGTGGTGGTCCACGGTACGGACTCGGCTGAAGACTTCTTAGAGGAAGAAGCTGAGTTCAAGGACTCGGCTATGGTACCTTCAGAGCTACCGGAAGAAGATGCGACCAGGCGCAGGAGCCAACGACCATCGAGAGAGCCGGGAACAGTCGCTTCGACTGGGCTGAAAGGTCGGCGAGATCTATAACGACTCTATTTCACTAGATATTTGTATAGGAACCAATTAGGAATCAGAAAAGGGGCTTAAGCCCCTAGTATTAAACAGAGCAGAATTTTCTAGGTCCAGAACACGTGTACACTCTTCCGGTAAGTCCCTGCACGGGCCGGATTATGTCTGCCGTCAGAACTCGAGAGGCATAGCTTGTAGAGTTCTGACTGGTAGCGCCAAGAGATTAGGTTGGCCCGGGGAAGGGCGTGTCTCGCCAAGCGCGAAGAACAAACCCCGCCGAGCTCGGCGGGTCGGTATACCGTACAGCCCGGGTACCGTTACTCTTTCAGCCGAGTAGCCTTTGCCTCGGCGACCCGTAAAAGCGCTAACGCGCCGTCGTCCATCCTTTGGTGGAGGGCACGGGATACCATATTATTGGCTGGCTTGGTTGGTTGGTACTCGGCGGAAGCGAGACACCAGCTGTCCCGGAAGGGCCGAACCGCTAGGGGACAACCCAGCGCAGGCCAACAAACGCCGACCTAACTCGGCGATTGTTGTGGTTGCGTTATATTAACCCACATCTGACGGATTTGTGCGTTCTGCAACACCACAACTGGTGCCGCGACCCGGGAACAGGGGTGCGCTTGTTTTTCGCAGGTACCAAAGTAACCAAGTTTCGAGCAAACAAGAAGAAGAGAAGAAGAAGAAGAAGAAGGATGACTAAGGGAACGAGCACACTACGTGAAGATAGCCCGGCGACGGCCAAGGGCTCTCCCCACGCGGGGATAAGCGCGGCGAGTTTTGCCGACTCGGCGGACTCGGCAATTGCGATGATGATGGACGCGACGGCGGACGGATCTCGCAGTGTCCAGTTCGAGGAGGAGGACGCCCAAGGTCATGCAAGTGATGAAGAGAAGGATGAGGAAGACTATGAAGAAAAAGCCGAGCTCGGCTACGTGAAAACGACAGCTGAGCTACTCGGCGAAGTTGGGGAATTATCGCTCCAAGTGGGCCGGATGGGAGTTCCGCGTCCGGTGGAGCGAAACCTGGCTGCTGAGTTCGGTGAAGATGCGGACGACGAAGATCAAGGTGTCGCTCAAGGGGAACGTCCGCCCCTTGTTCCGAGAGCGACACGAAATGCGGATACGCCGAGTGCAAACAAGGTGTTAGCGCAACTCGGCGGAGAGATGATGAGAGATAGTGAATGGATGAAGTTATTCGCCCCAGTCCCGTTGGCGCAGGCGAGATGGCCATCACTGGGGCCTCTGCTGGCTGGGCCAATGGAGTGGTCCGACACCGCGGAAGTAGCCGAGACGACAATATTGCTGCTGAAAGCAATGGGCTTCCGAGTCACCAGTCGGCCGAGTCCGTGGATTCTAAGTGATTGGAACCTTGACTTGGCTAGCGTGGAGCTGTTACGTTGGAGGAGAAAGCTGAGGAAAGCTTTCGGAGTGCAGATCAAACCCCGGCTATTGACAGCTTCTGATGACGGCCCCCAACTCGGCGGAGCAGGGTATCGACTCGGCGGGATGGAGTCTCAACTCGGCGAAATGTCGAGTAAGACCCCATACCTGAGGGATCCAAAGGGTGGTCAACCAACGACGAACCCAAGCAAGATCACGACGATGAAGACACCCGAGACGAAGAAAGGCGAGAGGTTTCGGGCGACAGCGGGAACGCCGTACTTCGAAGACTCGCACATGTTGAGTCCGAAGAAGAATCGAACTCGGCTAGGTCGAAAAAAGTGGGAATCCGAAGAAGACAACTCGGCTGAGGCGGAAGATGATTCCGACGATGACCATGGTTACCGCCCAAGCCGAGATGAAACGGTCAAAGACCAGATCTATCACCTCAGCAACGACAGGGGTGATCAAGGAGGATCCCAGTATCTGGAACTGAGGTCGCATGTTTCCTTGGACAAGATAGCCCAGTTCGACGGCCGGCGGTATCGATCCGATGACTCGCTACAGTGGCTGAAGAGGTTCATCTACGAGATGAAAGGCACACGTATGCCCCAAGACTCTTGGTGCGAACCCTTCTCGCTCAGCCTTGGCCGAACGGCGAAAAGTTGGTATCGCCAACTCCCGAGGAAGACCCAAACACGGTGGAACCTGCTGAGTGAAGCATTCCTGGATTACTACTGCTCACAGTTTGACCAATCGGCCAGGACGCGATACTACTCGGCTAAGCGTAAGGATAAAGAGACGATCTGCGACTTCTTGACTCGGCTAAATGGGTATGCACGAACGGCGAAGATCCAGTATGAGCGTGGTGGGGCTGATGCGGCCGATCATGTCGAGCAGTTCCTTCTGAATTGCGGTGACGACGACATCATGGACATGCTGTACCCGCTTCAGCTAAATGATATCCACCGAGTCGAGCAGATCATCAACAAGAAGATTCTGGGCGAAAAGCGGAAGAAACAACGAGATCGGCTAGTCTCAGGAAGAAGCCGAGATGAAATGCGCCGAGATGACCGACGGAACGATCGACGCCGAGATGACAAACGCGACAGCCGCCGAGAAGACAAGAGAGATGTACGCCGAGACGACCGTAGAAGTGATCGACGCCGAGAAGAGAGTCGGGATCGACGGATAAACACTGCGGACTACGTCGTCGAGGAACTTTATGGGTCGACAGGACACATCGAAGCAGGCCGGGGCCAACTAACTCGAGACGCCGAGCTATATGATTCTGAAGACTCGGACGGATACAGTGCACATGGTCAGGATGAAGACGCCGAGTCAGAAGATGACACAGATTACGTTGATGCCGGATTCACCAATGACCGAAGCGACTCGGCTAGGACCCCGAGGAACTCGGCTAGACCATTCAGAGGACCGACTGAGGGACGAGATCGCCGGGATACCTCGAGAGAACGCCAGCAATATGGGCCTTGCGCCGCTTGCGGAGGCATGGGCCACTCGGCTCACTTCTGTCGGAGACGTTGCAAGTTCTGCAAACAAGTCCATGAAGTCGGCCAATGCGAACTCTTCCGCCGCTACGAAAAGCTGGCTTCCTTCGTGAAAAATAACGTTGACAAGTCCAAAGTCCCAGAAGAACTCCAAGATCTCTACTCGCCGAGTGATTTAAACTCGGCAGCCCGCCAACATTGACTGAGTTGGAATTTTCCGGGCTGCCACAGTCAGCTGAACCTGTGGTGGAGGCGAACTTCGTGTTCGCTTTCGTAGGGGAAGCAGGATGGCCCGAGGGATCGGTTGGGACGGACGAAGGAATGAGTGATAGCGACGGTAATGAACGTGAATCCGAGGAGTCGGATGAAGACGACTCGGCGATGGTGAGTGCAGCGGCGACTCGGCGGTATGATGGTGTGACACCTAGACCGCGAGTGGTGAAGTTACTTCGGGGCGAGCGACTCGGCTGGTGGTCGTCACAGAAGTTTGACCGCCGAGTTCGGATGCGCGCGCTCGTAATGGGCGCTGTGAATGACAAGCGAGTGAAGATATTGCTTGACACTGGAGCAAACGTCTCGGCGGTGAGCTCTACACTGGCTAGAAAACTGCGATTGAAGCAGTACGCCAGCCGAGACCAACAGATTGATATCCAAGGGATCGGTAAAGACAAGGTGTCGACCACCCACAAAGCATTGGTAAAAGTTACACTCGGCTGGGAGGTTGTTTACGAGTTTGAAGTATGGATAATGCCTCATCACGCCGGGGTCGACCTCATACTAGGCACCGACTTCATGATCCCCGCGGGAATTCGGCTGGATCTCTACAACTCGGCGGCTAAGCTACCCGATGAAGTGGTGGTCCCTTTGCTACGGTCATTAAGGGACACAGATGACCAAACATATGGGTTGCAGACTGCAGATGGGCCTACGGAAGCAGTATGCCTGTCAGACCGTGCAACAGCCGAGTTCAGACTCCGCCGCAGGCAGCCGAGTGAGTTGACCCACGAATTTTGGGTGAGGCGAACAGATGATTGGATACCCACCATAGTGATGAATGCCAAAGGCAAGGCAACCAGGGTTTACATGACCAGTACACGGCCAACGTCGGTATGGTGCCCAGCACACTTCCCAGTTGTAATTTGGTTACCACATGGGAAGCTACCACCTGAAGGGTACGTGCGATTGAACTCGGCTAAGTACCGGGATTGGCAAGTGCTCGCGTACGAATCAGCAATCGACAAAGATCTGCTGTACAAAGAACAAGAGCTGTACGCAGACTGGCTATCCCGACAACCACCAGCTGTCGAGCGCAAACCGTATCACTGGCCCAAAGGGGTGAAGGAGAGACCGCTTGAGGCCAAAAGGGGGAAACAGTTAACGTGCGCCGAGCGCTGGGCCGCTGTGGATGCTGAGAAGAAGGTGACAGATACTCCGGGAATCACAGCCGAGTCGAAGGGAAGTGACTCAGACGATACGCATGGGTTAGCCGAGTTGGAGAGAATTAACTCGGCTATGGAGCCACCGAGTGAATATTGCACTCAGCGAGGCGTCATGAAGGAAGGCAGAGATGCAGAGTCTCACCTGACTCAGCTGGATATGTCCGAAACTTGTGTGGAAGGTCAGGCCGACTCGGCTGATGAAGCCTATGATGACTCTGATGGACTGGAAGCGACCCATGATGCAAAAACTAACAACCCTGAAGAAGGCCTTCGGCTGCGATTTCTTGCTGCAGCAGCAAGTGCTAGTGATGATGACCTTGTAGCCGAGTCCGATCATCGGTTCACCCACTTTGAGAGGAAGGGAGAGACGCTCCATTTGGAGGATTACGCTCATGAATTGGCTTTCCTACCCGATCTCAGTGAAGAAGTGCCTATCGAACTTGACTACAATGGAACTAATGTGAAATGTTCAGCTCACACTCCTGAGCAAGCAACTCGGCTGACTGAGCTACTGAAACGGAATGAACAGATAATGATATCCAGTGGTAACGCTTTACCTCCGCCAGCTTACGGCGTTGTGTGTGATATTGATGTGGGTGATCATCCACCTATCAAGCAGCGAGCTCGGCGGGTAGCACTGAAGTACCTGAAACCACTATACGAGCTGCTCAAGGGACTGTTACGAGCGAAATTGGTGTCATTTTCGAAGAGTCCGTGGGCCTCGCCCATCGTTATTGTTCTCAAGAAGAACGGTGTGGATATTAGATTGTGTATCGACTACAAGAAGGTGAATGCAATTACGATGATTATGGAATATGCGATGCCATTAGTGGATGATTTACTCTCGGAATTGGAGAAATACCTGTGGTTTTGCTCATTGGACGCAGCTAGCGGCTTTTGGGCGGTGATGATGACCAGCCGAGCTCGGCGGATCTCAGCTTTCGTATGTGCCTTAGGGCACTTTGAATGGTTACGTATGCCGTTTGGATTGAAGAATGCCCCCATGATATACCAAAGAATGATTGATAACGCATTATGGGGGTATGTCCAACCGAAAGGAGGATGGTCGGAGTTCGCCGGAAGAATCCGCCGAGCAGAGGAAGCAGCGGCAACTCGGCGACAGAGTCAAAGGGGTGACACAACTCAACCGCCGAGTTCATTGACCAAATTTGCGGCTGACAACCGAGCTCTAGCCGAGCTCGATCCGCTCCAAGAATTGATTGACAGCCCTGAGGGCGATATGTTCACGTGTGGAGAACCCGACCAATCGGTTTTGACGCCCGTATTTACACGGCGATCGTTTGTGGATGACATTTGCTTTGGTGGAGTAACTTTTGATGAATGTCTGGAGACATTGGATAAGCTGCTGACTCGGCTAGCTGAGTGCAGGATCAGTGTCAGCTTTTCGAAAAGCATATTTGTGCAGCCCAAGGTTGACTTCCTGTCACATGAAGTAACCTCCGAGGGAATACGAGCTGACCCAAAGAAAACTCTTGCTATAGCCGAGCTCCCATTCCCGAAATCGAAGAAAGGCATACAAGCATTTCTAGGGGCATTGAACTACTACGGCAGGTTCATTCAGAACCTGGCTGTGTATGGGGCAGTACTCTATCAGCTAAAAGACAGTGATTTCGAGGTAACAAAGACTTGTCGGCCGCTCAAGCAGCTTTCGCCGAGTTAAAAAGTCGAGTGGCAACGGCGCCGATTCTGCGCCATTTCGACTCGGCTAAAGAGGTTCACATCATGCTTTTTGCCAACAATTGGGCATTAAGCAGCACATTGATGCAGATGCATGACGACAAGCTGCACCCCGTACGATTTTGCGGCAGGGTGTTGAAGGAAAACGAAGTTAATTATCACCCAGCTGAAAAAGAAGTGTTAGCGCTACTCCAGCTACTGAAAATATGCCATACACTGCTGGCAGGCAAAGTGCTACATGTGTACACCCGATTCTCAACATTGGAATGGGTTTTCCAGTCCACGTCATTATATGGCCGAGCTGTAAGTTTCGCTGTACTATTGTCACCCTACCATCTGAAGATAAAGAGAGTACGAGAACGTGACGTTGACTTTGTCCAATTGTTACAAGCGTCAATAACCCCGCACGTGGGGTTAGACGAGTCACTGGAGCACATTGCCCCGCCGTCGAAGAACTCGGCTACGGTCCGAATGGACCCTGAGCTCCTGTATGCTAAACTACCACGACACTATAAGGGGCACGTACTGTCCTTTGATGGATCGGCGAAGACGGAAAAGAATGGCGGCTATGGCAGCTGTTCATGGATATTGTGGCGCTTGCCCGAGTGGGACATTGAGATCGCTGCGAGTGCGTACCTCTCGTCGACCACGGTCAATTTAGCCGAGTACACGGGGATGAACAATGGGGTGAAAGCAGCTATCGACCGTGGTGTGACAGATTTGGTGATCGTGGGCGACTCGCGGCTTGCAATCCAGCAATCCATGGGGGTGATAGCCTGCAAGAAGGAAACGCTTCAAGTCGAGTTGGCTCGCCACAACGAATTGACGAAAAAATTGAATTCGGTCAAATACCTACATGTGATACGACTATACAACTCGGCTGCCGACTCAATGGCCACAGAAGCATTGGAAACCCAAATTAGCCGAGTAGTTCTGAACGCTGAACGAAAAGCCGAGTTGAAGACGCTGAATCGGATCCCAGAAATTTTGTACACGGCCGGTGACAGCACTGACGACTGCGAAGAAGGTCCGAAAGCGTGTCCAATTACTCGTAGCCAGGTACGCCGAGTCCGTTTCAAAGATGACGAGAACAAAGCAACAAACAAGCCGGTACCAGCAAACGAGGAAGACTCGACTCAGCTGGAAACAACGGAACTCGACCTGAACAGTGAACTCGAGATCCGAAGGCGTCAGCCAGCTAGGCGAATGGAAACCAGTGGTGAAGCTGAGTTCGGGGACACACAGCCGAGCTCACAAGGAAACGAAGCCGAGTGGAATACCTCAAGGGCACCAAGCGCCGATAATATTGACCCGGCGGTCGTCCAAGCCGAACGACGGCGACGCATTGACAAGGCCCAAGATGAAGAGCTACGGTGGGCAGATCTTAAAGCTTACCTGAGAGGCGAGCTGAGTCAACTGTCATTTCGCCGAGTCAGAAATGCCGGTAAAGTGGCGGACGATTTTGTACTCAGCGAAGATGGACTGTTATACCGTCATAATCGAAGTCGCCGACGGGGTGGAGATGACGAGCCGAGTCTGAATCTTAGACTAGTGGTTCCAACCACCATGGTCGATGAAGTTCTTCAGAACTGCCATAACTCGGTGGAAGGAGGTCACCAAGGGATCGTGCGGACCTATCACCGAGTCAAGTCTGACTACTACTGGATTGGGTTATATGCAGATGTGGTGCGGCATGTTCAGTCATGCGAAGATTGTTGCACCAGCAAGAGCAAGCCTCATCTCAGAGGGTACTCTCCTGGCAACATCGTGTCAGACCGACCATTCCATATTGTGTCGATGGACTTTGTAATACCACTCCCACGAACTCGGCGGGGCAACACAGCTCTATTACTGTTTCAAGATCACTTACTGGGTTCGTGATAGCAAAGGCAATGGCCGAGACAGGGGCACTGGAAGTGGCGAAAGTATTCGAAGAAAATGTCTTCCGGAGGTTTGGTGCTCCGTCCCTGGTTCGCCATGACAGAGACCCCAGGTTCATGAGTGAAGTGTTCCAGAAGTTCTCAGAGATGATGCAGTCAAGGTCAAGAGCCACGCTGAGTTACAGACCACAAGCCAACGGTCAACAAGAGCGGTCAGTCAAAACGATGATCCAGACAGTACGGGTTTACGTGGAAGATCCACTACAGGCTGACTGGGATGACATAGCCGAGAAGATGGTATACGCCATCAACAACTCGAGGGACTCTACTCGGCAGGAGACTCCATTTTACCTGGTACATGGTTGGGATGCGCGATCAACGATGAAAGCTATGACGGAGTCAGTCAGGCATGGTCAAATAGCTCGGCTGATTTGGCCGCCCCAGCCGAGTGGCGCCGAGAAGCAAACCGACAAAGAGAAGTTGCATTACGTCTAGCAGCCGAGTACCAGTTGAAGGAGAAAGCCCGCCGAGCGAAAGAGCATAATGAGTCGCTGAGCCGAGTTGAACAGCGAGCCACGCCTCAAGTTAGAAGCAATTCGGAAACCGCCGAGTCGGGAGGAGCGCCAGCCGAGTCGGTTGAAGCCGCCGCCGAGTCGATGGGAACCACTGCTGAGTCTACGAGGTCGCTGTTCAAGGAAGGTGACCAAGTGTGGTTGTTCATGGAACGAGTGAGGCAAGGGCTCACTAAGAAACTCGCGCACAGATGGCATGGCCCATTCAGAGTGAAGAGGAAAGTCGAGGAGTTCGCATACGAGTTGGAATTGCCAGACAAGAGCGGATATAGGTTCTACCCGGTGATCCATGTGTCTCGGTTGAAGAAAGTGGTTGACGCCGAGAAGAGACCCACGACTCGGCTTGTAGCCGAGCTCGAAGAAGATCAACGGTTCGACTTGATGAAGAATTGCTCCCAGAAGACAGCTGGGAACCTGACGAAGGCGCCAGTCAGTATGAAGTTGAAGCCATTTTGGACGACGAGTTACCACTATCCACCAGTACATCAAGGAATGAGCGAAGGTTCAAAGTGAAGTGGGTCGGCTATGAAGAGCCGAGTTGGGAACCTTTGTCGAATTTGTCTTGTGGAGGTTACTCTTTGATTATTTGCGCCAAAAGAAACGGGAAAATCGTCTGCAAATGGTGCAAGTTGCAGATGAAGAATAACAATCCATTGCACTGGAAGAACCCGGCCAGCTCAGTGAAGATAGCAGGCTGAGCTGGGCGAAATGCTACTGCATCAAACTATATATGATTATATGATTTACGAAATGGAAGAGATATGAAGATGGAGCCTAAACTAAATTTCCTGCAACCGCGAAGGATCCGACGAAGCCGAGTCACCTGAGGGAAGACTACTTGGCGGCTGGGCAGCGACTGCCTGAGCTGCTGAGGCTAAGATCTCGATAGCCGAGCTCGGCGATGAGCTGGACTGGGGATAGCCGAGTCAGCGGCCGTCGGCAACTGAACCCCAGCGGAAGCAACTGGGGAGTCGGGCCCGAACAAGGAAGTTGTCGGAGACGCACCTCGAAGGTTCGGAGACCCCAGTCCATCATCCGACGCCGGGCGGGGAGTAGTCCCACCGAGATCCTCAAAGATGAAAATCCGGTACGGTTCTCTCGCGGTGGAAGTCCAATAGGGATCCGCGGTGGATCCGGCTCGGCTAAATCCACGTCGTCATCAATGGATTCGTCAACAACACGAGGATCCATGCCGTGAGGAGCGAACACCATAAACTCGGGGTTCCGAGGTCGAAAGCAGGTGTTGAACGGATGACGGGCTGGGTCTAACAACCACCATGCCCGCCAAGGTTCGTGGTGATCCACAGCAAGGACCTCTTCCGACCAGAGCGCACTGTCCGGCACCCAAGGTAAGTTCACCAAAGGGTAGAGCGGAACTGACGGGTCGAAGTACAACTCCGAATCAACTCGAGGAGTTGGCAATCCACCACTGGACTGGGCTGTGACAGCCGAGTACAACTCATCTGAAGCTGCCGCCATGAGACCCCGCAAAGCGTCACCTCGGCGTTTCCGCTCGATGCGATATTGAGTCCACACGTTGTAGACTGCAATAAGCTCATCCGGCGGGATGCTAGGGTCGAAGGCAGGGTGAAGCCCGATCAAAACGCTAGCCTCAACCAACCAGTGAGTCCGTTCGCACATGGCCACGAAGAAGCGAGTATGTGCAGCCAAGTCAGCAGCCGAGTTAGGGGACCCGATGCAGGGAGGTCTCCCCGGAGTCGCACCCATAAATCTCCAAGAGTCTCCATGAGTGATGACGGCCGTGTATGGCCAACTAGCCGAGATCGAGCCTCAGCTAAAACCGACGGAGAGAAGAAGGTTGGGAGATCCGGCAACATACGCCGTAACTGCTGGAAAGGGTGCTGAGGATTGAACACATCCACGAACGAACGCACTCCGGCCAGAGTTGAGAGAGTGGCGCGGACACGAGGCTTAGCACCACCAGAAGACTCCAAAGGAACTCGGCCAGATTGGCAGCTTAGTATTCCAGCCCAACAGCGCTCGGCGCCAGCGTGGAAGAACGGCAAAGTCCGGAGTCTCGCCAGCTGAGGAGTGATGCGCGAGTCCCTTGAGGCCGACTGCATGGCTCTAGTGCGGAGCTGCGCCAGTGGAACTTGCAGCTGAGCTGGGAGAGCCACCTCTGCAGATCGCCGAGTAGAATCGGAGACCGGAGCCGAGCTAACAACGCTGGTAGGCTGTGGAGCCGGTTGGAAGCGGGAGCCGAGTTGCGAGAGGTGGATCCTTGGGAGCCCGTTATGGAAGTTCCAGAAGGAACCGCTCGACCAGATTCAGGATCCCCAGACTCGGCTGCCGCTGACACTTGCGCCTGGGACTTACCAGGAACGGCTTTCCGTCTCTTCTTGGGACGAGCCGAGTCGCTATCGTCCGAACCACCACTTGGTGACGATGAGCGATGCTTGTGCTTGTGCTTGTGTCTGCGCTTGTGCTTGTGTTTGTGCTTCTTCCGGTGCTTCTTCGACGGGGTTGGCACCTGAGGAGAAGACCCTCCCGAGGTAGGAGCCGGAGGCGGACCAGGAGGAACTTGGCCAGCGGCCAAATAGCTCTGGATCTTGCCGTGAGGCGGAGGAAGCGGAGAAGAGACTACCGTAGACACAGCAGACACATCAGCCGAGTCGGAGCCTTTGTCGTCATCATCGCTCTCGTCATCAGAGCCAAAGAGCTGAGCGAGACGAGAAAGGGCCGGCTGGAAGCAGAACTGACCGGGGCATTACTCGTAGTGGTCGAAGCCGTATTCGCCGAGCTGGCCTCGGCTGCTTGATCATCGTCAGCCGAGTCACTTGAGAATTCTAGTGGGTGCGAAAGAGACCCAACTGAACTCGGCGGAATGGACTTGGGACCAGTAGACCCACCATCGAGACCAAGTACCACATTATCCGAAGTTCCAAGGTCCTCCAGCAACTGAGCGTTAACCTGGCGGGCAGTTGCTGCAGCAGTACGGAGAGGGCGGCCGGATGGAGACGTCAACCCGGTGGAAATGGCTGCAGTCCGAGATGATGCTACGGGACGACTTTTGCAAGCCAAGAGACGAGCAACCGAGCTCGACGGCACTTGCGGTACTTGTGGTGAGCCCTTAGCCGAGCTAGGTGAGCTGGCAATGATACAGGAGTCCCATATGGAGTCACCGGACTCGGCGTCGGGACTGGGAACAATCGAAACACAACCGAGGACGAGCTCGGTACCGTTATTGCTGGGGGAGTGTCAGACAATGAGTGAGACGCTAGGGGAGCGACCGGCTGGGTCGTCGACGCGGCTAACTCGGCGGGTTGGCCTGCCGAGGTTGGTGCAGCGGAATGCAACGCTGCTCCATCGGAAGCACTCCCTGACACACGGTCCACACTCGCATCTTGGATGACAAGGCCGCTCGACTCGGCGGATGATCTTCCTGAGCACCGAGGAGGAACAGTCTTAGCTGTTTTCCTCTGACGAGGTAATGGCCGAGCTGGTGGGACCGTCAATTCGCTGTCGGAAGCTGCCAACAAGCGATCGTCCGGAGGGCCGATAAGGGCGGCAGCCTCTTCGTACCCGTCCTCTCCAGGTAATGGCTGGCCATAAGGCTGCAAAGGTGGAAGCGCAACCTTCCGTTTGCGAGGACTGCAGCTGTAGCCGACTCAGGGTTGGCCAGGATGCGCAGGCGCTGGGAAGGCGTGAGTTTATCCTTCCGAACTCGGCGGAGAGCTTCAATCGACCGCGAAGGGCGGTGGCGAAGCGGAACTTGAGCACGCCGGGTGGAACTCGGCGGCGGTAACGCTGCTGCCGAGCCAGAGCCTAGCGTAGGAACAGCAGCCGAGTTGGAAGTCGAAGCCTGAATACTAGCAGAGCCGGATTGACGCGAACGAATGCACAACTCCACGACCCGGTCTTCGCCGTCCGGAATTTGCATAACTTCCGGAAAACGCTCGGCTAGCAGACGGCAAAGCCGAGCGTTCAGCTTGAGCGAAGCCGGGTCCATTCCAGGAACGTCCAGGCCAGCTCCAGCTGCAGCAGCCATGTGAGGATCATGCATGGGTACGAACCCTTGCCGACTGATGATCCTCTTCTGGCGGAGGATGGTCTCCCTCATCTCGTCGATGGTCTTCTTGGCGTGGCGAAGCTTGTAGGAGCCATCATCATCCAACGACGACACAATTTCCTGTAGCTGCTGGAAATGCTTGGCGGAGACGCCTTGGAGGATCTTGTAGGCCTCATCCCGCTCGACGATTGACTTGGAGAGAGCCTAATGTCCTCATCTCGGCTCTTGATCATGAGCTCGGCTGCATGAAGAGCGGACTGAGTGGCAGTGACCTCAGCCGTCTGGGCAGCCCTAGCTTGCTTGAGCTCAGCTCCGGAGGCGGTTAAAGCCTTCGGAGGGAAGTGACAAGACCAACTGATTTGTCACCTCGCGCCTCCAGAGGTGGCACTCACGCTCGGAAGTCTCAAGCTGCAGCTTCAGCTGAGCAACCTGGTCCAGCGAAGAGCCCAGCCGCTTCTGGAGAGACGCGTTAGACGCCTCAGCCGAGTGTAAATCGACTCTCAGCTGGGCTAACTCGGCAGACGAGTTAGGAGGCTGATATTCGCCTCGAAGGATGTCCACCAGAGCACTAGCTGACTCAGCATGGAGGATAGCATCGCGCTGAGCGAGTCAGACGGCTCAGGCGGCTGTGTCACGGCGAAAGCGATCAACCGAGCCAGTTGAATGTGCTCCTCGTGGTGACGGTTCCTTGTTCCATCACAAGAGTAGAAACCGGATCCGAGGTAACCTGGTCGGCCGAGCTCGACTTAATGGTGGCGTCCGAAGTGGTGTCGCCCGGCGAGCTCGGCTGAGGGGAGGACGTGCGAGAAGTCGGTCCAGAACCGGGACCAGTCTCAAGGGAAGTTGTCAGGTCAATGACCGGGTTACCCCGACCACTGCTGACCCCAAGAGCGCTGGCCCCTCTAACCGGCAACTCCGCGGACGCCTCCGAACCACGGCCGGTGGACGAAACGGGAACAAGTGGAGAAGCCTGTGGATGAACTTGACATGTTAGTGGATGAACGAGAGGCTGAACGACAGCAGAGCCGTACCTGTGAATGCTGTGGAGCTGGTGGAGTCGCCATGATGTGGAGGAAGCGAAGAACGAAGTTAACGGTGGCGAGTCGCGAAGCTTGAGAGAGTGAAAGAGATGGGTTTTGACACTCACCAGCTCGGCTCGTATCATACCGGGGCAGTTGTGATGTAGCGAACATCAAGTTTGGCCCTGGCTGAGTCTAAGGAGCCGTGGCTACGGTACAAGATGCGACGCACCAGAGCTCGGCTTTAAAGCAGCTTAGGAGCGGTGGTCCACGGTACGGACTCGGCTGAAGACTTTTAAAGGGGAGAAGCTGAGTTCAAGGACTCGGCTATGGTACCTTCAGAGGTACCGAAGAAGATGCGACCAGGCGCAGGGACTAACGACCATCGGGAGAGCCGGGAACAGTCGCTTCGACTGGGCTGAAAGGTCGGCGAGATCTATAACGACTCTATTTCACTAGATATTTGTATAGGAACCAATTAGGAATCAGAAAAGGGGCTTAAGCCCCTAGTATTAAACAGAGCAGAATTTTCTAGGTCCAGAACACGTGTAACTCTTCCGGTAAGTCCCTGCACGGGCCGGATTATGTCTGCCGTCAGAACTCGAGAGGCATAGCTTGTAGAGTCTGACTGGTAGCGCCAAGAGATTAGGTTGGCCGGGGGAAGGGCGTGTC
>VOQZ01000336.1:0-26166 GCA_008079305.1 Phytophthora palmivora | reverse complement strand
TCTGTGCATTGTGTTTGAAGCTCATGTTCAGGGTCTCTTGAGTGTTCTCCTACAGTTTCATGGCTTTCATTCTCGTTGAGAATATCCAAAGCTTCAAGACTTGCACGATAACCAGCCAATTTGTTGCGATCACACTGCTCCTTCTCGCTCATTGACAGCAGTACATTCATAGCTGTCAGTGCAGTTGAAAATTCTTCCTCGGCATGATTAAGAAAGTCTGAGACTGCTAAGTCATGCAAGAAACCAGCTTCCTTTGAACTGTTAGATTTTGGTGTGCTTGTTTGTTCACCCAATCCAGCAGGATATGGATCAACACGGAATGAAAGCACCTTTTGGTGATCGTGGAGTATCAGCAGGGTCGATACGAAACACTACTGCGTCTTTGATTGGGGAAGGGCGTTCAGGACTGGGTGATCTTGATACATCTTTGGGTTTTCATCTGGTCCAGAGTTTTCTTCTGTGATAGTCATCGCGGACGCACGCTTACGGCTATCCGCTTTTGCCAGTATAGACCTTGATCGAGCACTAAGACCTATTGTTGCAGTTGGACGTCGCTGGGTCAGATCTTGTGCAAGTTGTAATCGCTCTCCTACTGTCATGGCGCTGTGGAAGTCAACACGTGATTTTCGTTTATGCTGCTGTTGCATCAATGTCTGGTCGACTGGAGTGTACTTCGGGGCACTGAGCTCGCTGGCTCGACGTTGTTGCTCTCGTACAACACTAGGATCTGCCAGTGTAGGCTTTTTCTTTTTCTTCTTTGCAGGAGGTTGAGGTGGGCCGAAGCTAAACACCGACGTTTTCACCTTCGGTGGAGATGGTATTGCTTTTCCTCGTGATCGAAATCCAATCGCTCGACTTCGGAGTTCATCTTTCTGTCGTTGCTGCTCTCGGGTTAGAGGCTTTTTTGGTCGGTCCTCGCCGTCTTCATCTCTTGTATCCCATTCATCATCATCATTCTGGCTTTGACTTGAACTTGTGGCATCTTGTAGAATGTGGAGAATATCACACGCATTAGCGACCCACAACTTCTTGTATTCAGGCATCACCTCACTTCAAGCAAGCATTTCCGAGATTTACATTAACATTTGCTTTCTTTTTGTCCTTTAGGTACATCCCAGCACACGGAATCGAACCGAGTGATTGAAGCGCAGGTAGGAGATTTCGCACGTGAACAAGTTTTTCCGCTTTTGACGCTCGTCCGTCAACAACAGGATTGCCATCCAGATTTAAATGTGTCAGCATTTTGTTGAGTGATAAAAGGCGGAGAGCGTGAACTGTAGCAATTGGTTGTGTGATAACTGTAGTATCTCCAGGTGTTCGAGATGCTCAATATTCCTCACGGATCGGATGAAGTTGTGGCTCAAACTGAGTGCTCGGAGCTTTGAAGTCTTTATGAGACCAGTAATGGCTTTTATCCTGTTATCCGCCAGATTCAACACTTCAAGCCGTGGAAATACAGTTAATCCTTCTTCTGGTAGTTTAGCCAATTTGTTTCTTGACAAGTCGAGAACTGTAACGAATGGAAACGACACTGAAACACATGCATCAGTAGTAGTTCTGCATCAATGTGAAATCAATAGCTTACCTCAGCAAACAAAGCAAGGTCTATTAGACCATTTTCAGGGACAAGAAGTGCCAGCAAATTTCGGAACGATAGTTCCACTGGAAAATCCTTAACTGTTAGACCACTCCTGAATTCGTGATGTAGGAGTTTTGCCACCACTCGCTCTTTGCCATCTTTTGTCACGTCAAATACCAATGATTCGACGCATTCTTCTACTTCTCCATCTTCTTCAGGTTGATCGTGAGGGGAATCAGTATTACTGTGAAAAGCTAGTGATCGACCCTTCATCAGCATTACGGAAAGTTATTGACGATAAATCATCAAGTCTCGGTGTTGACACAGAGCTTCCCGGAAGAGAACGTTATCATCGTTGGCAGATTCACTTCCTTTGAAGAAAAATTCGTTTGGAGTCTCATTTCCATCTCGACGAGATGATCCGGAGGCACTTCTGCTGTCACTAAATTCGTTACTGCTGCTCCTAGTAGTTGGTAGATTTTGGGGGTCTGTGACTCACGGCTGAGCACGCACCGTCGTCGACATCACCAGTACTCGATTTGTCCTTTTCTTCTCGAGCAGCACTAAGCTTACCAGCTTCTTCTCCGTCTTCAACCGAGAAATGTTCACTCGGCCAGCGAGGTGAGTCCAACTTTGTGAAGCAGGATTTATCGTCGCCGCTTTCTGCATTCTACGGTCCATTCCATTGTTATGATCATGGTCCTCCAAACACGTTGTGAGATAGATCCTCCAAACGCTGAAGAAACCACATTCATGTTTTCGCTGAAGTCTGAATCGTGTGGTGACGCGGGTGCAGAAATAACGGAACTTGGTCCTGTCAAATTCGGGTTTCGCCGTCCCTCGTCATCAACAGTTGATCGAGAAGAACGCGGACTGAGGTTCACTGGAAGCTTGGCACGATTTCGATTGTCATCAGTACTCGAACGAGAAGAATGTGGGCGCGGAGTGATCGTATTTTGCGTTACCGATGCCAACGCGAGTATTGGAATTTGTGTGGTGACTTCCTTGGTTGGTCGAAGAGAATGCTGCACTTTGATTCGAAACCTGGGGGATTGACTGAGATTGCTGCAAATGACCTGCTGTAGTGTTAACAACAGGAACTGGTGGTGGCTTTGCCGTGGAACTCATTACTTCGATTGGCGCGACAGGAGCAGTTTGAGATAAGGCGATGGTAAAGGGGATACTTCCGAGAATGGATTACTTCCTGGTGTCATACCATTATCAGAAGACGAAAGGCTGGGCCGACTTGAATGAGTCTTAGATGGTGAAGGATCTGGAGACCCCGGAGTAGTGAATTTCGTCGATGTCATCATGCGGGGTGCTCCGAGTATAGCGTGTCGTTCTTGAACTAATGACTCCCAGGGCGGGCATGCCGAGTGTCTTGACGGTGATACAGCGCACTTCGCAAGAATTACATTTTCCAGATTCACCGCGTTTTGTGTGCTGTCTGTGGACAACGTGTGTTGTTGCATGAATGCTCGAATCTCCTTTTTCGTTGGGTGGATGTGGTAAGAAGCTTAAGCACGCCTTTGAACTCTTCCTCATCGATTCCACCATCACTATTGCGGTCAATCTGCTTCAGTGCAGCTCGAATTTCCAGGCGCTTGTCTTCTCTCCGTAAAACATCCATATACTGCGAAAGTTCTTGAAGGACAGGGGTCGAAACCTCATTGCCCTTCAAATTTACATTCGTCACATACCGCGAATACTCAGGTAGCGGAGGGTAAAGCGGTTGCTTGGTTCGAGGATCGATCGTAGGTGGAGTTTTCGCAGCAATAATTTGCTGCCGAAGAACTTCTAGGAGAGCTTTCGCACCCTGTTCATTGCAAATACAGGTTATCAGGGTGTCATCAGAAGCCATACCATAAACGTACGTCATCAGTGATTCGGTTGTCGCGGAGATCAAGTAGCGCAACGATCGGAATTTCTAGTAGAGCTTCCGCCAAAGCGATTATCTGCGGATCCGTGATATCTTCCTGCCTAAATTCAAGCGTATGAATTTCCTTTTGACCTGCTATGGCCTTGTAAATACTCTACGACAACAGAGGTTAGTTAGAAAGAGGTGTAATCCACGAAGATTGATATCAAAGTCACCTTTTCGAAACATGGAGGGGTTTCTACTTGTCTGAGTTCGGCATATTTGGCGTATACATCTCGAAACCTAATGTACAACCACAAGTTTTGTTAGAGTCCTACCAGCACTGGATAATTCACAATTGTTGATTCACTTTTTGATATCTGGAGTGTCGGTGAACGCAATTCCTGGTTCTTCTTGCGCTTGTAGAAAATCCCACCAAGCATTAGACCATCAACTTCTCCACCGGCCACCACAAAAACTGGAAGTGCTGTCACTTCTTGAGTGCAGCGATATCAATGAATAGTTTCGAAACGACTAACGCGTTATTTGACAGCTATCCTAATAAAGCATGACTCGTCGAGGCAAGCACTGCATGTTGCGGATTTTACGTGGTCAATAACATACAATGGATGTTCAATTGGACGTCGAAGTGGAATCCCCTGAGGACGATGTCACCCCTCTACAAAATCTCACTTTGCACACAAACACTGAAGAAGACAAGGAACCAAGCTTTCACCTCAAGCCCACGTGCGTGTCATTCTGCTTTCAAAAACTGCTGAAGTTACTAATAACCTACTTTGCAGGTATGCACTGGGATTTCGCACATGTGGTCGCACAGCCATCGCCTTTGCTAGCGAATCGATGGTGATTTACCCAGTAGCCCATCATTTGGTACTCTACAACCTTGAAACTAGCGTTATGGACTTCTTTCATCATGTTCGCCATACCAAGAGTATCCAGAGTTTTCAGCTTTCGCCCAACCGCGATCTCTTAGCTGTGGCAGAAGTATGTCACCCGAGTGTACAAATTCCAGCAAATGGAGCTATTAGCATGACGACGCCGTTGTCTGGGTCTTCAACTCTGAAAGGCTCAATTGGGTCAAGTGTAGCATTTCATGCTCATCTTCGAGAACATGAAATTCGAGCTCTTGCTATCTACAAACTCAGCACCAAGACTCGAGTAAGAAGTATATCTCTCCCGGCCAATTCGAATGTAGTATCATGTAGCTTCTCGACTGATAACAAATTTCTCGCAGTTCTTGAAGATGCCCCAGCACACACAGTAACGTATTGGAAAGTGGGCAACGCAAAACTAGTAGCTTCGTGCAAATGTCCAAGTCGTGGTTCACGAATTCACATCAGTCCAACCAACGCTAACTTCATTTCAGTCTCGGGACCGACGACTTTAAAGTATTGGGTCTGGACCAAGAATGATTTTAAGATCTCTAACTTTTTGCCACAACTTAAGGATCAAGAGCATTTCGTAGACCATTCTTGGTTGAAAGAGCACATGATTGCTCTGTCAGAACGTGGACTTCTGCTTTGTTTTCGAATCTCACTCGATGGATGCAGTGCTGATCTCGTTCATTCGTCTCGATGTCACCAACCATCCTATGTGCGACTGGAATGTGTCACCGCACACGGAAAAGGTTTCGTAATTGGAGGTTCGGCAGGATTCTTCAGCATTTACGAGGCAGCGGTAGGTTGTGCTTGCGCATTTTTTAGTCAATAAAATGGGCCATGACTGAAGTTTGTTGTTGTGCAGGATGATCCGAAGGACCCGTTTCCATTTGTACGTTCCGTCTCGGTCGGTGACATCGCATTTGATTGCATCGCTGTGTCCCCAAATTCTGAAGCAATCGTAGCGTGCTCTAAGAGTCGAGAGTTAATCAACTTTTCAATGAGTGCCATCGACACAGAACAAGAAGACAGAATCGAATATCGCGAGTTAATCCGCCAGGTGCGTTGATGCATTTCACGAAAGGTGAATTTAATCTAATAGTTTCCATGCAGAGTCAGCAAGTAGGTCCAGTTCTTCAAGTCGATGTGTGTGTGCAGCGCCCAATTGTTGTGACTTGTGGGGCAGATAAGACTGTGCGAGTGTGGAATTTCGAGTTAAATCGCTATGAGCTCCTGCATCACTGTCCAGATGAACCAACTACAGTTGCAGTGCATCCGTCTGGATTTCAACTCGTCGTGTCATTCAAGGAGCGTGTTCGTATTTATCAACTACTACAAGAAAGCTTGCGACAGGTTAAAGAGCTTCCTATCAAGGCCTGCCGCTTCGTTCGATATGCGCATGGTGGTCATTTGTTTGCATGTGCTTCTGGCCTTACAGTCACAACCTTCCGAACGTACACATTCGAGGCAGCTCACACGTTTTCAGGCCACATTGGTGCTGTAAAATGTCTGGGTTGGAGTCGTGACGATAATTATCTTTTTTCAGCAGCTCATGACGGTGCTGTCTATCGCTGGGATATTAGCAAGGGGACACGAAGTGAAGACATGCAGCACGTGGTAAAACACTGTCAATATGCAGCATTTGTTGTGGATCGAAATGATCCCAATATCGTTGTGGCCTCAGGAAGCGACGGCAAAATCCGCGAAATTACTGCAGGCGAAGAAACAAACAGCTTCGATCTAACTACTGGCACGGTCATTACGTCCATGACGTTGATGAAGGATTGCAAACGGCTTTTTGCCGGTACGAAAGCAGGAAGTGTACTCGTGTATCCTTGGCCTCTCAGTAACAAGGGCATAGCTGAGTATTTTGCACATGCGGAGGGAATATTGCAAATGCGCATGACAGAAGACAACGAGCAGCTTATCACATGCGCTGAGGATGGCTGTGTCGGAATTTTCAAAATACTAAGTAGTGGTCTGCAGCATCAAGTTCACGACGAAGCATCGACACACACTGGAACCACAACATCTCGAATAGGTATTTCTACTGCTAGGCCGATGTCGTCAGCTACATCAGAGCGCAGGAGAGCTGGTGCAACATACACTGATGCCGTATTGGTAGCTCGCGATGATCTGGAAGAACGACGTACCGAGGTGTTAGAATGGCAGCAACGGCACGACCAAGTAAAAACAGACGTGGAATTTGCGCTTCACCGCAAAGAGAATGAGTGGATCAATCGTTTGCATGTACTGAAAGAGGAGTCTGAACACCTAGTTGTCCAGGAACGGGTGCGCTACGAAGAACTAGAAGCTCGTCATCAGCTTGCTACACGAAAACACAATGAAGAGTTGACACAGCTCGAAGCACATCATGTCAAGATGACACAAGAGCTTGAAAACCAATACGAGCGTAAGCTCGCTCAAGAAGTGGCTCGGTACGATGCGTTATCCGAGGCCTTAGAGCAGACACGTCAACGATGTGAAGCCCTAGTGGAGGCGCAAGATAGTCAAAATCGAGGTACGCTGCATGCAGAGCGCAAAGCGGCGTACACACGAGCAAAGGAGCAGAATGATATTATCAAACGATTACATGAAGACCTCAAGTACAACCATGTCAAGTTTGAAGAGGTTTTACATCAAGAAGAGACCGATTACGAGCAAGAGATGCAAAAAATGCGAGCCGAGTTTGCTACCCAATTGGAGAATGAACGTCAGAACACGGCAGTGAAGCAGGGTCAAGTCAGTGCTGCAAATACCAAGCTCGAGTCACTCAGAAAGAAGATGCAGGAATTGAAGGCTTCATCGCACGCTCGAGATGTGCTTTTGTCAACAGAACGGTCTAAAGTGACTAGACTTGAGGCAACCTTGGCAAACTATGAGCGACATTTCGACGTTTGCCGCAGTTCGAGTCATGACAAAGAGAAAGCAATTAACGGCTTGAAATCGGAGAATCGCGTACTCGAGAACTTTCGCTCTGTTCTTTCCCATCGTATCGACGGCCTCGAAACAGAACAAGCACCGATGCAAGACCACTTGCATTCTTTGGAATCCAAGATCAGTGAAATGCAAAACGAACTAGCTGATGAATACCGCCTTAAAGCAGAGTTACAGCAGGACATGCAGAACAAAGACGCAAAGATCCGAACCCTGCTGCACGAAGTCAAAACACTGCGGCAAAGTTCACTGAAAAAGGAGTACTCGGTTGGTGAAATGACGCGGGAGTTCACACGTCTCGCTCAGTTGACAAATTATAAAGATTTGGAGAATGCCGTGAAAGCTGCGTACAAGGTTTACGTTATGGGTGAAACGCTGCACAAGAAGCCTCCTCCCTCTCCTCTCAGTGGAGGCGGAATTTATTCACCAGCAAAACCTGTAAACACCAAGGTGACAAATGTGCAGCAAAAGCAGCAACAACCACCTGCTGCTTCTCCAACGAACAAGGCTTCGATGATATCGGACGAAGCGCTGGGGTATGACTGCAAACAATCAGTGGACGAATCTGTCAAACAAATGGAGTACATGAGTCGTACGATTCAAACGCTGCGGACGGCTCTGGATCACGCCAAGACTCAAGCAGACCGTGCCCGTCGTGATTCTGTAGCTGAGGGTAGCATGCTCATTGACGAATGCAACAGACTACGGAAAGAGAACAAAATGTTGCAAGTGCAGATCCGCGATCTCAAACGCTCGTTGTTTATCGCAGGTGGAGATGGTGGTGATAATGAACGAGTGGACTCCCCTTTGCAGCTTAGTCGGTCGAGTCCTCAGCTGCATTCCCGTCCTCCATCACCCCAATCGCCACAGATCGAACTCACATTGGATGTCACTACACCTGGTAGTGGTCCTCTCAGCCTTGCGCCGTTGCACACAGGACGAGTTACGCCATCCAAGCAGCGTCGACGACAACGTACACCTAGCAGAAGTCCCTCCCCAAGCCGCAACAACTCGACTGTTCTTCCGTTTGGACGTGTGGAGCGGGGTCGCCACAATGTAGCTCGTGCCGACGAGCTCGCGTCAGTGGTGGAGAAGCAGAAGCGCGACATCCAGCGTTTGCAGACGCAGGTGCAGCTGTTGCTGTCTGGAGCGGCCGATGCTCCTCTGGTTCACCATTATAATGGGGTAACACGCATGGTCCCGTTATCGCCCGCTTCGTCTTCACAACCACTGACCCCGTTAGAGGCACCAAAAAGCACCATGACCGTCTCACGTGTTGGCTCACTACGGCCGTTGACACCCGCCCAGACGTCGACGCCGCTGCAGTCGTCGTTCATGCTGACCCCGCCGGACTTTGATACCGGTAATGGCAGCATCCCACCGCCGAATCCCATCCTCGAGACAGAGCCAACAGAGCAGCAGTAGCAGGACTCACGGGATTTAAGGCCTGCAGTGCAACGGTATCAAATGTCTTGAATTGGATGCACATTGGTAGCTTTTCGGTGATCGACAACTGTAACTGCTTCAGTTTTCCAAGCGAACTTCAACTTGCAGTAACTTGCTGTCACTAAAAGTGACGTATCAACACTCCTGATGAGAAACGGATGTAGTTCTGTGGGTATTCACTAACTCATCTTCGTCTAAGCTTGCTTAGAGGTTTCATCGCAGCATGCGGGGTATTTTCGCAAAAAATCACTGTAAATCTTGGCATTCTCGCAATAATCAGGGTGTAATGTGAGCGTTGCAAGACATCTTAGATGGAGGTCCGGACCTCCCATCTACGGTTTAGTTGAGCGAGTAGGAACTTCGTACCAAGGAACAGTCCTAAAATACCAACAAGGGTAAAAGTTTGATTTTACATATTCATGAATTTATGACTTCTAAAATTTGAATCCGAAATGTCCCGTCCATGTCATGATGAGGTCTAAATTTTTCGCGCAATCAGTGAGCTGATTACATCATCCTGAAAGATAAGACATGGCTGCTTTAGAGGTTGTAGATCGTCCTCAAGCACCAGCCTATTTCTTCTAGTCCGATCGACCTCGGTGTCGATGGTTTGGAGTTGAAGCTGGTTCAACGCGTGGACCATATTTACCCAGGCAGAGTGTCCACTCAGAATCGAGTTAGTGTGTGGTGTGATGACGGTCGTTTTTCTGGTGGCTAACGAACACTGTTGTAGCTGTAGATGCGGCTGTTGCAGCTACACCCTTTTGTCTCTTGTTGGATACAGCAAGGTGAAGTGGATATGGGAGCTATCCATTGCCTGTTGTGACTTTTCTTGGCTAGATAGCGAGCTATTGCCGATTATTCCTCCAGTTGACTAGTTATGGAATAGTTTGTGTAAACCGTTTACGGGTCAATTGTGCATCTTACCCGAGTAGTCGGTTTTCACTTGGAAAATGTATGTTGTCCAAAAGTATATGGTGCTTGCACATCTGCCACATCAATCAGGTCTACGTAATCGGAGCGGTTAGACACTATTGCTCACACCGGAAGGCATTGCAAGAGAGGCATTTGCAAAACTAACGAGGAAGGACTAACGGCAAGGCCTCAAAATAACATTCGCGGTCACACGCGTAGTCCCGACCAAAATACGCAACTCACCCGCGCATTGCAAACCTCGGCAAAACCTCCAGTTCAAACTCGAAAAAGCTGCCTGTTGCACGAGCAACAGCCCAAGTCCGTCCGTCATCGACAACCGAGAAAGTCCGCACTCACCAGACCATCACTCGGGGCGTAGTCGTTGCTGTAGCCAACTCGGCTTCAGCTTTATCGGCAAGAAAGGACACACTCTTGAATCTGCCGCCTGCCATGGACCTCGCCATTCGCGTGAACGTGCGCTACGCCGCCCCCGCCAACTCGCAGATCAAAGACGCGCTCGTTCTGTTCAAGAGTGCACGATGGGTGCATTCCATCATCCGCTACATCATCCCGCAGCTTAACAGCGTGTCGCCCGCTGCAATGGACCTCATGGAGACACTCAAGAGCAATCCGGCAGATGCACGACAGCAGGACGGAGAGCGCGCAGTTTGCGTCGTGTGCATGGAGACGCTGTCGTCACCCTGTGCTGAGCTACCCACGTGTTGCCATCAGTTCCACGAGCGCTGCATCGAACCGTGGCTCAAGATGCACAGCACTTGCCCCACATGCAGA
This sequence comes from Phytophthora palmivora, assembly GCA_008079305.1. NCBI lineage: Eukaryota > Oomycota > Peronosporomycetes > Peronosporales > Peronosporaceae > Phytophthora > Phytophthora palmivora. The sequence continues at coordinate 15,740 of VOQZ01000336.1, read as the reverse complement.
CACCAACTACCCACCGACGCCTACACGAGCTACAGCGTCTATGCAATTAACACCACTATCGTCTTACAGCAATCTCAATCCAGTATGCCTGCAGCTGAACTGTTAGAGCTATCTGCCAGCAATCAGGTCATCCGAGCCATCGTGAACGCGCGAGTAAGGAGGAATGCAGCTTCTACGTCAGTAGCTGGAGTATCTCTGTCAAACGATGTTCCGATTTTCCAGACTGAACCGCCTGTCATGAATGCAAGCGTGTTGCAACGCGGTTCCAGTTTATCTGCAGCGTTGCCCCCGTGTATTACTGAGCCTGTTGTACCCGTGATGCACCGGAATGCATCTCGACGTCGATTCCGCGAGCAGGAAACCATCCAAGCAATCGACAAGAGACGACGGCTGAGCAATTCTGCAGAGGAACAGGATATCTCGACGTCGTGAACCTCACACCCACGTTTTGCCATAGTAAGATAGACCTCGATCGTTAGCAGAATCACAGTTAAGTGGTAGCTGCACCAGTGACGCGACATAATGTTGCTATTCGTACAGTCGGCGTTGTCCTCTCTCAGTGAACAGAGAACCCGCAGTAGCTGCTTTATTGAGAAGCTTATTTAACGAGAAAACAAGAATATGCAAACTCACTCAGATCCTCAGTCAAAATACCATTACGACTCATTCTCACCGAGAGAGGAGTTCAGGTGTCAGAATTGATCGTAGCGAGAGTACTCGCATGAGCTCAAACAGATCGGCAGTTGACTCAGTCTTCGAGTCTGGAGGATGTTCCACAATCCAGGCGACAATTTGGTTGAACGGCGTGACTAGACTCGCGATGGCAGCCGGTAAACGACACGGGTGACGCTTTTTATCTTGGAAGTGGCTTACAATAAACATCACCACGCAGACGACATGCAGCAGCATCACGTAGCGGTCGTCTTCACCGCGATTTTCCACCGTGAGGTCCTTGTCAGTCATTAATCGCGAGCCGCTGGCGCACGCAACAGGAAGGAGGAACGTCAGTGCACGAAACCACTCGAGTGCGTTGGGTACGCCCGATGTCTGCGACGTCCCAGTGCTTTCGTTTCCTCCGCGGATCAGGATAAGGTTGATCAAAATGCCAAGACACAGCGTCAGGGTTGACACATTAGCAAATTCAGTATTTCCGTCGGCAATGTCGGCACAAATAGTGCAACAAAACTGCATTACACGTCGCAGGACGTCCACGTTTTCTGACATGATAGAGGCACCGTCTGGAAGTGCACTGAGCTGAAGCAACCCTGGTAGGAGGAAGTGCAGCTGATCGATGCTACTATCTGCCTGGTGAATCACGGCAGCCTTCTGCATCATCTGAGAAACAGCGTCGACCTCGTCGTCCGAGTCAATCTCATCGTCGGAATCAATCGTCTGATTGCTGTCAGACTTGAAAGGCTGGGCACCATCATCGGTAACCCAAGCCAGCAGAGGTTTGTAGCACACCATGAACGGGACTAACTGCATCACTAAATCAACACTGGTGTCAGAGTCCTCCGCGATCCAAGCACTCACAATTCGCACACTAGCGCAAATCACAGCATCGAGGTGGTAGACCGATTCTGCGTGTGATTCACGGAGTTCACGGTAACGATGAGTCTGGACATAATCGCGAACCAGCGTCAGCAACTCGAGCACCACCACAAATACCTGGTTGAATGTCCCTTTCATCTCCAGCAGAATGTCATATGGAAGCACGAGCTCACTCTCGTAGTTGGAGACTAGACCACTGATCACCATCTCGACGATGCCGTAGCAAATGGGTAGAATGGCAAGCACGCGTTTAATTTCCTTCGCACGTCTTTCTGTCTCAGTCTCTGACTCCACCTTGAGCTCATCAACTTGAATCAGGGACAGCTCCACCTCATCTAGCATGATCTTGATCTACACATTATACAATGTATTAGATCAGACCTTGCCAGGAAGTAAAGCAAAAAGTCAAAAACGTACCTCAATTGACACGAGTTTCAAGAGAAACAGAACAAATTTGCCACCAGACACTTCGTCAGGTGGTGCTTGGCTTCGTAGTGTAGTGCCTGGCAGCAACCAGGATGTACCAGAGTGCTGCATAAGCTGGAATATCAGTCGCAAACACTCGTCGCGCTCCTGATGAGGCCACTTCCCGCGCAGGAAGCGAAGTACGCCGGTACGAATATCGGAGAGACATTGCGAGCTAAGCAATTCAACTGGTGCTTCCCCAATCTCGACTAGTCTCATGTAACTGTTCAAGACAGCTAACACCTGGATGGCTGTACCTCCACGCACATGTGAAAAGTTGGTGCATATGAACTCGAAGTCATAGCTGTGGATCTGCGCCCAAAGTTGAGGTTTACTAGCCATCCGTCCAACAATACCCCAAAGATCCTCCAAGAGCTCGTCCGTCTGCTGTTCATGCTCCGCCGACTTGGTTTCTACGGTCAGATCTCGATTCGAGTGAGATCGACTCAGCTTCTTCATCGCACTAAAGAGACGTCCAAGAACGCTCTCATGCATCATGACCTAAGCAAGAGCACAGGGACGATCCCTCAGGCACCACTCATGCAGAGCATTTAGCGATTAGGCTAGTAGCCGCACCTGCAAGCCCTTCTCACTCTGTACCAAGCCTGAAATGATCCGCGCGCAATCCTGACATGACTCAATCGGCGTTGACTGAGACGCCAACTGCTCCAGAAGGAATCTCACGAGCTTCTCTTGCGCGAACTCTGCCGCAACGCTCGGGTCCGTGCAGAAGCTAAGAGCATTGTTGAACACAGTTACAATTAGTCCACTTGACTCTAAATGTCTTGTACAAATACGCGTATACCTCGCAATTAAGTTCAGACCGAGGTTTTGAAAGGAGGAGAGCAGCTCAACGTCATCGGGGTCTGCAACACCGGAATATGCAACGATAAGCATCCAGTTCAGAGCTATTGAGACACTAGCAACAGACAGACGCACCTTTAGTGTGCAGGAGGCGCAAGAAGAAGCTCACACCGACGGTGGCGAGCACCTGTCGTCGAACCTGCTGAAGCTGTTCAGCCGGCAGGTCGCCCAGCTTCGTGACCATGAGCAGCCCGGCGAACTTGTGCTCGTCCGTCTGACCCGCCAGCATTCGCATACACTGCGCGACCTTCTCCGCTGTCGCATCGCCTGCCACAGGCGTGCTCGTGGTCTCTGCAGCCATTCCTGGAAGCTAGACTGCCAGTGGCTGATGATGGCCAGACAATGGTGTGGTGCACACAAACTTTATTGCGAACACATGAACTTCAACAATAGTTGAAGTTTATGTTTTAACTGCCGATCACATGAAATCCTCCTCGTAGGCGTTGACACTACTGAGATCCGAGGCCGCTTCTAATTTGTCGTTCAATTCGATGTTGTCTCTTGACATCAGGGATCTGTAGTTTTATCAGTTGAAACATTAGGTTGAGTGTCAGACAAGTCCAAGTAGTGCGACGTACGAATAACTGCGCAGCTCCTTCTGCTGCTTGTACTCCAGCTTCGCTTTGCGTTGTTCCGCTTCCAGTTGCAGACGCTGCTTCTTGCGTTCAGCCTTGTACAACAGCTCGCGTTGTCGGCGTTCCTCTGTTATGTGAAAGAGAGCTTTGTTAGAGACGGACAGGGAGGCGCTCTCTGGCCAGCAACACAACGATGCACCTTCCAGGTCGGGATGGAACTCCTGCTTCGTCTTGTTGAGCCTCTTGAGGATATCCTTGTTCTTCTCCTCAACCTTGTAATGCCGAACCTACAGTGAAAGTCGTCACGTTATCAGCTTTACATTTACATCATTTTATTCCCGAGTGAGTAGAACGTACTCGTTCGGGGTGGTTAAAGCCCACTTGGCCAACCTCCATGGACGGCGTTTTCTTCAGATTCCGCCATCTCGTGTAACACTATCGGTAAACGAAGCAGCAAATCATGACGACCAGCGCAACAACAATCAACATGAAATCAACAGCAAGCACATACGACAGTGACACTTTTCTTCTTGCTGCCTTCAATTGAGTTTTCCTACAAGACCACGAATGATGAAATGCGTCGGCGGTTGTCAATACCTAAAAATCATACACACCTTGACAAGCTGAGCGCACTCTTCCAGACAAGTCTCCGAAACATCATCCACCTTGGTTTGACCCTGGCTCATTAATGGAGAGAGTGAGTAACGAGAATGTAGGTGGAGTCACTGCAAATACAGTATCCAATCGAAACTAACCAGCGGAAGGCGCAAGTAGACGTGCGCAGACGACAAGTCGTCGACGTGGAACCTGAGTCTAAATGTTAGAAGTGCAGGGTATGTAACGCTATTCAGAAGAGGTGGCGCACCAAATATCTTCTAGGAACCCGTAGCGGATGAGGTCCTCGTTCTCGAACTTGTCCTTGCCCATGTAGATAGTATGGCCTTCTGCATTGGCATATGAAACATCAGCAATAAGTAGCAGGTTTGGAGGTGATTCACCTAAAGAGTCTAAGAAATCTAACGCGCAAGACGCACCGGACGACGTAAAGTAGAACACCATAGTTGCTGCTCAAGTCGTATGCAAGAATGACATGCTACTACTCTCTTTTCAATTTTAGCCAATCATGCATTTCTTATCCAAGAACCCATTTCAGTGGCTGAAAAGACGTTATGCTGTTGGACAGGATATTGGACCGAATCTTTTGTGTGGCCGACACAGTTTTTCTGTCCGGGCGTTTTCCATTAGTCGGTGCACTTCGGATCCCCACCTCAGAAATAGCTAGATGAGTGCCGATTGACGGGCTGGTGTCGACATCGCGACTCTGTATTTCACTCTGAAACTCACTATACAGCCTGCACATGGATCTGCAGCTCACCACTGGCACACCTTCGCCTCTGCAATGCGGCATCCGTTTTGCTGTTTCTGGGTCGCCCCTCTATACCCATAGGGATAGGGTATGCAAATTTCCGTTTCTCTTGGTTTCACTATGTGGCCTGTCACGTACGTGGCCTCACTGGTTTATTGCGCTGTGCTTGGCTACAGTCTGTAGCCTGTTTTGCGGAGCGTTGAACCTCGGCAGTCGTTGCGGCTCAGACAACCCAACGAGCGCGAGCATTTTCGCATTTGCCAACCAGGCGCCGCCTTCTGTCGAGAAGCTCATCGTCTTGTACCCCTCGCTTCAATGAAGTGTATCCGTGCGCTGGCCGTGTTCGCTGCCGCCCTGGCCATGGGCGTCGCTGCAGACGATGACCCGGCCTACTACTGCGACTCGGACTCGTACTGCGAGAAGCATTATCCCGGTACGGCCTGCATCTCCGTCAACAACTACGGCGACGTGGTCTCCAAGTGCACGCCCAATACCGCCAAGCGTCCGGCCTGCCGCGGCACCACACCCGGTCTGTGTCCGTCCTACCAGAGCGCTGATATCGGCTACCTGAACGCCCACTGCGTCTTCGTGTCGGAGGAGTACCTGTCTTTGTCTTCCAGTGGCTCCGGCTCAGAACGTCGACGCCTCATGGCTGCAGCCTCCAACTCCTCGTCGGCTGCGGCCAGTGCTGCGACCTCTACCGCGTCTTCTGGCTCTACAGCGGCGTCGACCGCGTCATCGTCGTCTACTACCAGTGCTGACAGTGGCAGCGAGGACTCGACTGCAACTGAGAGCGGCAGCGGTGCTAGTGCATTGTACTCGGTCACCATTGACGGAGAGAAGGTGAGCGGTCAGTTCGTGTGCCTGGACGTGTCAGACTGCGCCAGCAAGGCAGCCGACCCAAGTACGTGCGAGCCCACGACATGCCAGGCACCTGACTCCAAGGAAGTGTGCACTTACCATGGCACCTGCACGTACAAGAACAAGAAGAAAATCACCAAGCGTACATGCATGTGCTATGCTGGCTTCGAGGGCGACAAGTGCGAGAAGGAGGTCTCGAACGCCTGTGATGTTGACTGCGGCACGGGTGGTGACTGTGTGGACGGCGAGTGTGTGTGCAAGGAAGGTTTCGACGGCAAGGAGTACGACGGCAAGCAGGGAAAACCGAACCAGCGCTGCACTCGTTGCACGAACGACTTGGCCTGCCAGAACGGCAACACGTGCAACACTGAGACTGGTAAGTGCATCTGTGGCCCTGGTTACACCGGAGACACTTGTGGTGCTACGGAAGACTCGTGTACGACCCGTACGGACTGTGGTATTGGCGCTTGCCAGGTCCTGGCTAATGGATCGTCGGCCTGCTACTGCCCCATGTGCAGCCCGACGTGCACGCTTTGCGACATGGACATCAACTCTACGTTTGACTGCTCTACATGCCCAACCGACTCTGCGACGACCATGCAGTCTTCTAAGCTGCTGATGTTCGCTTCGATGGTTGTTGCAGTCCTACTTGCCAACTTGGCTCTGTAAGAGTCCACCCACTCGAATAGTAGTACTCCTCCCATGGGCGCGCCACGTAGCCATGGCTACATGGCGCTCTAATTACGTAACATGATCATTTACCACAAGTACCTGGGATCATGTCTTGGTAGATCACGAACCCAAACTTGCCGAAATGTTGATGCAAATGTACAACAGGATGCTGAAGCTTTCTACTAGCTTACAAACTTTCAAGTTGTCGTTGAGACTCAATTTGAATCCGTCTAAGAACTACGATATCATATTTGGGTGCTGATGATCATTTTCGTAGCAGTCGCAATAAATTCGTACTGCCTCACCACCTCATGCCAACAAGCAAGTGTTATTGTAAAAAGCCATAGCAATTACAGCCTAGACAGCAGATTACTACATGTAATTCGACGGTCACACGTAGATTGGCGGGCATCAACTTCTAGGTGAGGTGGCGATATGAACTCGCGTCAAGAACGAGCAAAATCAGAGGCAAATCGTTGTCACGTGACAGTCTTACAAACGATGATAAACAGGGAATAAACGAAATCCTTTCGTGAAAAAGCATAAACAGCAATGCAGCATGCAAACTAGGCATTGCTAACCATTCCAAATGACTACTTGTCATGGTTGCAATTGCGAGTTTGCGATTCTTTTCACTCGAGAACTTGCCTTTCGCCCCACAATCTGCAATAAACGATGAAGTCTTTCTTCAAATGTGTCGTTCTCGCTACCGTCATAGCCACGGGAGTGTTGGCAGATGATGATCATCCGTACTACTGCACCACGGATTCGTACTGCAAAGAGTACTACCCAGGCACGGTCTGCATCCCGATTCTCAACTACGGTGTCTCGAAATGCACGCCTGACACATCGAACCGTCCAGCCTGTCGTGGAGAACAACCTGGCCTCTGTCCGTCGTACCAGAGCACCGATCGGGGATACCTCAATGCACATTGTGTCTTCGTTCCTAAAGATTATCTACCTACCGGTAGTAACGTGACAAGCGGCTCTAGTTCACGGCGCCGTCTTCTCACGTCACCAGATTCAACTTCAGCAAGTACCGATAGCAGTAGCGTGACCAACACAGTCAGTAGTGAAGCCGATTCGATGTTAACCGTAACGCTTCACAAAGAGGAAGTGACAGGTCAATTCGTCTGCATCGAAATCTCGGAGTGCAAGAATTTGGCTGCCGATACGAGCACATGCTACCCCAGCGCTTGTGGTTCATCCGAGTCACAAGAACAATGTAATTACCAGGGTACCTGCACCTACAAGAACAAAACCAGAATTACCAAACGAAGTTGCATATGCTACGCTGGATTTGAAGGTGACAAATGCGATACCGAGGTGTCGAACGCATGTGATGTCGATTGCGGTACGGGAGGCGACTGCGTCGATAACGAGTGCGTGTGCAAAGAGGGGTTTGATGGCAAAGAGTATGGCGGTAAGAAGGGCAACGCTACCGAACGCTGCACCAAGTGCACGAACGATTTAGCTTGTGAGTATAACAACACCTGTAACCTTAGTACGGGGAAGTGTAATTGCGCTGTCGGCTACAGTGGAGACTGGTGTGGTGCCGTTGAAGACTCGTGCACAACTCGAACGGACTGCGGGATCGGTGACTGTCAGGTCCTGTCGAACGGTTCCTCGGCTTGCTACTGTCCTCAATGTAGCCCCACCTGCAACCTTTGTGATATGATAGGAGAGTCGACTTTCGACTGTTCCTCGTGTCCAACCGACGCTGCTGAGTCCTTGCCACCTTCCAAACTGGTGTTTGTTTTGGCGTTCATCGCGGTCACATTCATCAATTTGGCCTTGTAGGTGAGCCCACCGTAGCAAAATTCTGTCTCTACATGTACAGCCATGCGATGATCATGATGCACATAAGTAACACGACATTTTCGCTTTCCATTCGCGTTGGCGAGATTGCATTCACTAGCGGTAGTCACCATGTAGCAAGGAGGGAAGCTGTAGTTGGTCTCCAAACATTTGGTGAATTCCGGCTACGGGATCATGTGAGTTAGGCATTTTCGGACAGAAAGCGTCTGCGTGGAGGAGAGTGCTATTAGCTGTGAGCTAAAGGAATTCCGTGCATATCATTGACGGAGCAACACACACGAGCAGCGCAACGCCAACGGGGATGTTCCTGACACGAGGAATCCCAGTCGAGAGCTTCCTCTACATCACCACACTTCACTGCTATTTCAATGACAGCCTTTCGAGTTTTGGAAGTCTTCATCGCCGCGGTGGTCACGGGCGCGACGGCAGACGATGATCACCCGTATTACTGCACTTCAGATGCATATTGCGAGAAGAACTACCCAGGTACGGTGTGTATATCCGTCGACAACTATGGCGATGTCATCTCCAAGTGTACACCGAACACGTCGAAGCGTCCAGCCTGCCGTGGGGTACAACCTGGACTGTGCCCGTCGTATCAAAGTGTTGACCAAGGCTACTTGAATGCCCACTGCGTGTTCGTGTCGGAGGAAAATCTGTCCCTGTCATCAAGTGGCTCTGACTCAATTCGTCGCCGTCTCGCTTCATTCTCGAGCTCTGCCTCAGCAGTAGCGTCTTCCGAGTCATCAACTTCTGCGTCTGCAACATCCTCATCCAATTCGGCATCGTCCAAGACCTCAAACACTGACGATTCTTCTTCCATGTCCAACTCGAGTAGCAGTGGCGCTGGTGCATTATACACGGCAACGATCGATGGAGAGGAGGTCATCGGTCAATTCGTCTGTCTTGATGTATCCGACTGCGAAAACAAAGCTGCAGACCCCAGTACATGCTACCCCAGTGCATGTGGCTCATCCGACTCGAAGGAGCAGTGTACGTACCAAGGAACTTGTACGTACAAAAACAAAAAGAAGATCACCAAGCGCACCTGTATGTGCTACGCTGGATTTGAAGGTGACAAGTGCTCGACTGAGGTTTCGAACGCGTGCGACGTCGATTGCGATACGGGAGGCGACTGCGTCGATAACGAGTGCGTGTGCAAGGAGGGTTTTGATGGAAAAGAGCACGACGGCAAGCAAGGCCGGCAAATGAGCGCTGCACACGATGTACAAACGATCTAGCTTGTCAGCACAACAATACTTGCAACATTGACACAGGCAAGTGTGTATGTGCGCCAGGTTACAGTGGTGACACATGCGGTGCGGTCGAAGACGCTTGTACGACCACGGATTGCGATGAAGGAGACTGCCAGGTGCTGACGAACGGATCAGCGGCGTGCTATTGTCCTTTGTGCAGTCCGTCATGTACGCTCTGCGATATGCTGTCCAACTATTCGTTCGACTGCTCAACACGACAGCCGACGCTGTGACTTTGCAAACCCCCAAGCTGCTGGTGCTCGCCTCGGCACTTATCACACTAGTTCTCACTAATTTCGCTGTTTAGGAGAGTGCCATTCATCGGAGTAGTAACACAGCTACACCTGAGAGTTTTGTACTAACGAATTCGATACGAGCATCTCGCATTCTGTTGCCGTAAGAATGTCAATCTCATTACGCAAAGCCTCACATAGCATTAGACGTGCTTCCGTCAATTTACTGAGCCCTCATCTTTACGGAGCGGGGCTGTCTGCAAGAGCCTTGATAGTGTCGAGGGAATCTTCAAGTGCCTTTTTGAACTTCTTGCCATCCGAGATACCGCTGTCCTTGTAGTTCGTGAGGCTCACATTAATGCTCTTGTTATGGAGCAAATAACCCACACCATAACCGTGAGGTACAACAGCACCGAACGAGAAGTACTGCAGGAACGGGGTCGTTACATTGCTCGAGGAGATCAGGAAGTTTGTACTTTCAGCACGCACGGGGTTAACCAAAAAGTCGCTAGAGATTCCATTCTGGTTGGCGATCGAGTTCAACGCAGTCAAATGGCGATCCACGCCAAGTCCCTTCTGTGCCATCTTAGCCATTTCCACGTGACGGTTTACCGCCGAAACCAATAATGCACGCTGGGTGTCAACTGCTGCACCAGTCTCCACACTCTTGACAAAGGCTTCAGCAGCAGGAGTCGCCGAGCGAATTGTCTCCGTACGTCCATGGTGGAAAATGCGTGTTGAGCACGACTCGTATGTGGGGGCGATCTTGCCGTGTGCGCGATAGAATGCTAGCTGAAGTGCCATTTGCGCGATGCCATCAGGGCTAAGTTTCCACTGCTTGCAATTGCTTTTCGCGAAATTCTTGTACACTAAGTACTCCGAGTTGAGGTTGCCAGAAAAATCGGCAAAGTGGGTCTCTGCCTTCTTGATATCTTCCACAAGATTGTTTGAAAGCTTCCAGCTGAGTTTCTCTGGCTTCGTGGCTCCGGTATACTCCGGCATCTCCTCAAGTGGTGCAAATCCCGAGTCGGAGTTGCGCATGTCGTGCCAGCATTCGTGCAGCCAGCGGTTCCAGACCGTTCCATCCGAGAATGAGTGCTCGAAATTAACAGTAAGGTGGCCATCAGGCTGCACCATCACCTGCAGCTTGTCGAACCAGCGGTGGGAGCCCTGACCATGTAGCGATAGTTCCATGCGTTGCTCCATATCACTTGGGTTTCGATCCTCCAGCACCAGCATGAACAGCGCCGAGTCGATCACTTCAAGTGTCTCGGCGTTCACAGGGTGGTGCGCTGCTAAATCGTCGCGAATCTGTGCCCAAGTATCACGTTCTTCAGCTGTGAGCGTGGACAGATCCAAGTCATCGTGGTCACCCTTGGATGACGAGTTCAAGATGGAGTCTAGCTGCGCCTCAAGCTGCTTCTGGGACAGCAACTGCTTACCATCAGGACTGAGCACATCCAGCTTGAAGAATTGGTTTCTCTTCATGACCACGATATGCGTCGCGCGTGGGTGCGAAGTCAACACGTCAATGTCCTTCTTGGGCACCTTGGCCGTGCCGTACTGGCGGGCAAAGCCAGCCATGCACTGGTTCTTGTCCTGCTCCAGCTCACTGTTCTTGACCTTGGTCCACCACTTGACCATGGAGCGTACAAAGGCAGCGCTGCGAGGCACCATACCCTTTAGATTGCCATCCGTCTCGTCCAGTAGACCGTAGGACGGGTTCACATTGATGGGACCCTGGTAGCGTCCTCCCAGATACATCTTGTCCCAGTCCTCTTCGATGTAGCTGAACGGGTAGGCGCGGCCCATGGCCTGTTTGAGCTCGCGCTTGAGCAGTAGCTCCTGCAATTGGCGGCCCTCTGCGTCCTTGAAGCCTTTGGCCAGTTCGGCATGAGCTTCCCAGTCTTTGGCGCTTACTAGGGGCCTGACACTCTCCAGATAGCGCTGGACTGTCTCCTCAAGCTGCGGCACCGGCAGGCGTGGCAAGTTGTACTCGTTCGTGAGTAGCATGCGGTTGAACCAACCAGGCTGCTGAGCGCCGGCCGCAGAGCTAAGCGTGCGAGCTTGTAGGCGCAACGACGAGGGCAGACGCATGATCTCTGCAGGAGCTTGCAAGTCGTCAAATGATCGCTGCTACGCAATACAAAAGAGGGGTAAAACCGATCCGAACTTGAACGTGCACTGCTGACGTTGACGTGAGACCTAAAATGTGGGGTCATCGTTTGAGAGGCAATATATCGTGGGTTGCTGCACATTAGCATTGACGTTGGTGGTGAGTTCCGCTACTGGAGCACCACGCGGTTCTCGCGCTTCTGAGCGAGATAATACCGTCGGAACGTCGGCTTCCCGGTTTTGCTACTGCTGCTACTGTTACTATGCGTCGGGGAAACATCTACACTAGATGACTCGCTAACGCTGTCTGCATTGGGGATGACTAATAGTCCTGAGGAATCTTCTGTTGGTGTGCTGCACGCAGAGGTGCAAGCTGCAGACTCTTCAATGGGTCCTTGATTTCCTGGTGCAGAAGTTGATATCTCGCACAAGCGCATTTTGTTAGTGCTCTCTTCGTCGTGTGTCTCCATGCGACTGGGAGGTGCTAGCCTGGCACTCGCGTCCTCATGACTAGCAAGATGGGCTTTGAGAGCCGTGTATCTGCCGCGCTCCTGTGCGACTTTCTGAGCCATATCACGTTTTTCAATGACCAGCTCCTCGCAGATGGATTTCCAGTATCGCGTCTGGGCCTTCATACCCGCCTCGATCGCCTTCTGTGACGTAGTGATGGCTAAGTTCATGTTCTCTAGCTTGTGTGTGGTGCTATCCAGGAGCTCCTGTTTGATTCGGTCTATAGCCAAACGGGAGTTTGCCAGCTCTGACTTCAAGGACTGCATTTCTTCTGTGTGCTTGCGCTCGTACTCGTCACGCATTTGCTCCGCTGCAGCCATTCGTTCTTCGAATACGCGCTGGAGATTCAACATTTCTTCGTGTGACTGGGTCAAGAGATCTGTAAGCTCCACTTCCACAATTTCTTCGGTGGGGTTTAGTGATATGGTTTCACGCTGTGTTATCGAGTTCCTCGGAATAGGAGCTGGCGGTGGAAGTACAACATCTTGGCAGCAATTATCTCGCACACTTTTAGTTCCGACCAGCTTGTTGGTCCATGACGTAGTAGACTCCTGCATTGCAACAGTGTCATTTGTCCTATGTGCGCGATTCCACGTAGCAATGTCATGATCATCACCAACAACATCAGTAGTGACAGTAAGACCAGCTTCCTTGCATATTGATACAATGCTCCAGAAACGTTGCTCTGCCGCTTGTATTGTGGCGTCAGCATCGGCGTCATCCTGAGACCACCGAAGAGCAGTAGTGCAATCAGCAGTCAACTGATCCAGCGCGGCAGCTACAGCATCGAGAAATTTGTCGTCTTCTGCAACAAAGTATTCTCCAGCCAGACCTTCATCTGGGTTAGCGCAAATGATCTTTAGTTTGCATGTAGTACACAAAACACTCTCTTACATGGTGGCTCTGTCTCGTCAGGATATCTACCAGAAACTCTTCCCATACTGCGGTCGATACCACATCGCTCCGGAGGCGAACGAGACTGCATCATTACTCTATGCCCAATGCACCGATACTAAAATAGGTTGATGTTGAAGTCGTTGAAGTGCGTATTTTCAACCAATCGAAATAAAACCGCGAGTACATTGGCTGAAATTCATTCGGATCCTAGCCAGCGCTTTAGGGGGTAAATAGAGACGACATTAGAGGTGTGTATGCCTTCGAGGGACACATCGCCATTGTTGCTGATTGATGGCACTGTTTTACTGACGAAAGGCTTCGTAATGTTGCTGGTACAGACAGAAGACCGACCCAGTGCAGACTTGTTAACGTACAGCCAACATGAGTACAAAAGTGCAGAAGTTGATGACGCAGCCCATTAATCTGATGTTCAGATTCCTGCAAAATGTACGCCGCTGGTATTACTGTGCCTAAGCATTGTATAATTGCCGTCTAACTTCTTTTGATTACTTGCACAGAAATCTCGCATCCAGGTGTGGCTCTATGAGCAAGTGAACACGCGGATCGAAGGCCGCATCATGGGATTCGACGAGTACATGAACCTGGTGCTGGACGACGCAGAGGAGCTGGATGTGAAGAACCTCAAGCGCACGCCTCTTGGTCGCATCTTACTCAAGGGAGACACCATCACACTAATGATGGCAGTCGATGCGACCAACGGATCAAACTAGCCAACTCAAGTTGCCAGTAACAAGTATTTTCCTGCCTACAGGACCTTTCAATTTTGCTGTCAATCGCAAGTATTCGACGTGCATTGCTACATATGTGCGCTAGTACACGTGCTTGGAGAGCTTTATCCGGGACAGGGAATCTTAACAGGTGCAAGTTTCAAGGCTGTGGGTGAAAAGTAGGTATTATTGCGTTGTTGGTTTTCTCTAGGACACGTTATATGCGTTTTTGAAGTGATTGAAAAGGGCACCACCGTCAAAAGTGAGTTCGCTCACCTCTTTGAAGCCGTGCACGAACACTTCGATGTCTTCTACGACACTGGTGACAAGTACATCGTAGTAAAATCTGTTATGAATCGTGCACATCGATACACAACGAACTCGGATTCACGTACCGTTTTTTGCCTGCTGTCGTCCGTGGCTGTACTAGTTTGAAGCAGTCGGGCAGCTTCTGTGTGAACATATCAAACACCCGCGACATCACGTCTTTCATTTGTGGCGGAGAGAGGACAGGGTGCAACACAGCATGCAGCTTCAGTGTGCTCTGCGTAATGCCGCGCATCGGATTTGTCGGGATTGCGAGACTGGCAGAATCGTAGTCAACCTAAATAATTCACACCGTTATGTTAGCGCACCACGACACATGTGCACATATGCACTGACGCACCTCCGTTGCAACATTCTCCAAGAAGCGTTTCATGATCTGGTCCTCTACGATGCTAGTGAATTTGCTAAATATTTTCTCGTTGTGCTCAGCGTAATCACGCAACACGCGGTCAAATTCGTCAAGAAGCAGCTTCTGTCGATCAGTAAAATGTGCTGCTAGGGCGGCTTTAATGTGGGGAATGAGGGTCATGGATAGCTCCAACGATTGCGATGCTAATGCTGAAATAACAATACAACAAGATGTTGGTAAATTCGCTAATACCCCAACAATTATAGGTCGAATAAACCATGATTACCTAAGTGACGAGCAAAATGCTCTTGAGGCGGGCAATCTGCATAGCTCCAGCACCCAGTACAAGCTGGGTCGTACGTGAATTAAATAACTGCAGCAAATGAAAAACACAGCGTTAGTTTGTGTCAACCATTCGTCGTCATAAAACATGGCACAAACAACAAACCCGAAAAATTTCGATAGACCGTTGAAGCACATCGGTTGCTAGCACAGGAAAGTTGGCGGCGCATGACATATAGTTCATCACGATCTCCAACATGAGAAGAACCGACCATACCACTCGGAACGATTTGCCGCAAATGGACACCATCTTGCGCGGCGGTGCAGTTTCACCAGCGATCTCTCGGTCGTCAGAAAGTAGTAGTGATACACCTCGTCCGCTAGAAAGATCATCCAGAGATTTATGACGCGCCTCGGAAATCTCTGTGTGTTTCCACAACTCATGGTCTAATGTTGACACCAATTTTGTCACTTGTGTTTGATGGTACTTCTCAAGAAACAGTTTCAGCTGAGAAAATAAAGCACCACGAAGAGTGTAATCTGTCTTACCCGTCAGCTTTTCAATGCTAACAACGAAATCCATCGTGGTATCGTACAGTTTGCGTAACTGAGGCATAGTGTAGACAGCCTGTACTTCTTTTCTCACAGCGAATAGGTTCGACACACTGCGCTGTGAAAACTCGCAGGTCTTGCGCACAACTTCATCAATTTCTCGAATCACTTTAGCACACCGAGTTTTCTTCTTCCAATCACCAAGCGTTTTATGATCGTCACCGGCATTGTCAGAAGGCGACACCCGTCAGGTGAACCGCCTTCTGCATTCTTCGAATCTTGGGTTACCATTACTATGAATTTCATTACTAGCAGCTTT
>VOQZ01000335.1:0-28170 GCA_008079305.1 Phytophthora palmivora | reverse complement strand
AACACACCTAGCGGTATCCCTACTGGTTGCCTCACAGACGGGATCTCTGCTTCCATTACTGGACTACTCTTCATTGACGCATCGTGTGATGCTGCGGTTTTGCTCTGTTGATGTAAGCGTTGCTTGTGTTAAATTCGCCGGCACACAAGAAGTTGTGACGAGCTATTCGCTATTGAGTTACTTTCTAGTAGATGGTTTGGGAATATTGACGCAGTCCTTCAAGCTGAGTTGATCAAGTGGATCTCCAGGCAGCTACTCGAGTTCCAACTGATGTACTACGGACTCTACTTATAACAATTTTTGACATTCTCAAAGATATTTGGTGCCGTGACACATCGAGTAGTAGTAGTGTCCTTCTCTTCGACAGTTGGACCGCTATGCTAAGCGACATCTTAGAAGCTAAGCCAACTCGTCGTATTTCCCAAAGTTCTTTGGAAATGGTGCAAGAAGTTATTCGTGACAAACTGGCTGTGGAACTTCCATTCGGATTGTATGCCTCTTGGTTTGTAGAACAATTTGCTGTTCGTGTTCTTTCGAAGCTGGACTACGGTGAGCGCGGCCCTGCTGACACATTCTTGATACCAATGACGGCAAGTTCTTCCGTGTGGAATTGGTGGAGGACTGGCATTTTCCTCATCGAGCTAACGAAACTCAACGTTCTGTCCATTACCAAGCGCGAGGCTTCACAAATATTCCAGTGGATTTTACGTCACAATTTTGAGGAGTGGACAGATAGCAATCTTCCTGATACATACTTGCAGCCGCTTATCGCCGAAATTGGTGTCCTCATTGCTCAGCATACGCAACCTGGGGAAACAGTTTCTTCGCTTCTGGACGTGATCGATTCTTTCAGTCGGAGCATATCTTCAGTTGACTCTTCTGTTCCACTGGGCATCTTCAAGCGTCGTGCATTATTTACTGCTATGGCGTGTGTGCTGTCGTGGAAGTCATCCCTAATCCATGAACGATACCTGATGAAGATTCAGAGCTCCAAATTTGCAGGTATGGGTACCGCAATTGATTTGCTACCTTTTGGATTGATCGAGTGTGCTCATAGAGCGAAAGCAATTTCGACGGTGGGGGAGAGATTGCACGCGTTGCTACAACAGCTGAGTTGTCTGAATGCAGATGAAGCGACGGAATATCTTGTCGTCCTACAAGTGTGTAGCAAGCACATGTACGTTTCAGCAGATACGTGGTATATTCCGAGTGCAATGCCTGGAGAGATCCGCGAGTTATGGAGTTTGCATGAAACGTGCTGAAACTATACAGTACATGTACTGATTCAAAACTAGGACTTAAATTCAGCTTTGCAGCTATCATAGCTGCAATACGGATATACACTCTGATCAAAGACGTAAAAGTCGCAAGAAGAACCAAAGCTCTTACCACCAGAATTGCTAGGACTGTTAGTCGACGTGGTGAGGCCCGGTCGTTCGCATCCTGTTGGCTCGCGACCGACACACTATACGTGATGAAGAACATGATGAAGCAAGCCTAGACGCCTGTGCGCGATTTGGAAAACATGGAGCTGATCATGAAAGCGAAGCCCAACACGCTCATGCTGAACAAGAAGAAGAACAAGCACGGCGTTCGTGTTTGGGAACAGTTTGGCGATGGCGGCCAGCGTCTGCAGCACGCAGCTCACGAACAGGATCACGATGTACGTGATGTACCACGAGATGACGATGCTGGACTCTTTGACACCGAGAATCTTCATGAGTTCACGTGACCTTGTCTCCCTTTCCGACATTAAGCCAACAAGGATCTTGGACAGCGGGTGCAAGTACGTGAGGATGAAGAAGATCGGGAAGGCGTCTGTGACAGCATCGTAGAAGGACGAGGACGCAAAGGAGTTGATGGGAAACGGTGTGGTGAGCGAGCCAAGGTACGGTTGAGGTGCTTGACGCAGCGGAGTCAGTAGTGCTTCACGCGTGGCATCATTCAGTTGCAGGTCCGAGGCCGTAGCACTGAGGGGAGACGTTTCTCCAAGCAGGTTGCTGAACAAGACACCTGAAGATTTCGTAGCGGGGTCGCTGACCACGGTCTCCAGAATCGCAAGTCTAGGTCATCTGTGGATACTGCAGTTGAGGCATTGATCTGGCAGGCTCCTGTTGTGGTCTTGGTGCTGGCATCCCAATCAGGCAAACAGTTGACGAAGCGTGTGACGAGCGTCTGCAGTGTCATAAACCCATTGGTCGTGTACTGCTGGTAGTCCGTCGTTTCGAGTTTGCGGTCTACGGAATCCCAGAGCGAGGCACCATCGCCGCCCACAGTTCTGGGAATGTAGCGATTCGTTTCGCTGTCTCCAACATACGTCGAGTTGAGTCGCAGCGTGTACTCAATGGAAGTGGTCTGGCCGATGGCTGTGGCTTCCGTTGGGTGGTCGCCAAAGACAATTGCGCCGAAGATGCGCGGCTGAGCTGCCGTCTTGGCGTAGTCTGACGACTCGACGTATGCCTCCAAGCTTCCTCAGTGTCAAAGAAGACTGTGCTGTCCTCGAACGACGGAATCACGAGCTGCGACGCGTTGGACGAGTCATTAACGACTATAGTCGGGTACCACAACTTCATGGTTTCGAAGAAATAATTCCTCGTGAAGGCATCATCCGGCGCGATGGCGAACTTGAACGGTGACACGCGACCTTCGCACTCGGACGGGAGCGCGTAGGGTGACGAAGTGTTGAGACTCACACGGCCATGAAGTGCAAGTTCTCGCTCGCAGATCGACCGGTTCTCTGACGTGAAGGTCTTCATGAGGCGACCGTAGTCGAAGGACATGTAGCCCAAGTGCAGCATGAGTCCCGAGAGTGTGGTCTCAGTGTGGCAAACATGCACTATCGACACTGTGCATGCTGTTGTTGTATACGACTCCCTCACCAAACTTGATCTTATTTTCGACAGATCGACCTACACCATCTTGCACAAACCCACCTTGGGAAGCCAGTGATAGTTGTTAACGTGTTGAAGATATCGGACTGCTCCGTGGTATCATATAATATTTGCACCGCATTACCCAGTCCTTTGGCAGCTATCACGCGCGTTGCGGACACATCATGAGCAACATTGCCAAATTGCGAACTTTGACCGTGGTCGCCTGGGATAACAACAGTAGTGTAAGAATACTGGGTTTACCTATACGATCCATGACTTTCCAGAAGCACATGTCCATGAAGTATCGCACTTCTCGCACTTCCAGATAGCTTGTAAGGTTGTGCGAGTATCTAGCCCTTCACACAAAGCCAAGAAATTTGGTTTTCGGATCATCGTGCCATTTTGATCGCTGCGTGTTGTCGATGAGATTGAATGGTATAGTGATTAAGAAAACATAGTTCATTGCGTCTCCGTCTGATATGCGGTTCTTCTCAGCTTTTGCTGTGTATACCAGTAAATCACCAAACAGTTGAAGGTCCTTCACCGTCATGAACACCCACCACAGCGTTGATGCTGTTTCTATAAGTGCCTTTGCAGTGCTACATAACAACGTTGCGTAGTCCATTTGCAGCGAAATTAGAATTATGCTGCCGGATATCAAACAGGCCAACGAACTGCAGAGTCAACTCTATCCAACTAGCGTCAATTCGTGTAAACGTCCCTCGGATGATATTTTAACAATTTTATGGGCAGTCCCATGTTTTGATGGTGGCAGGTAGATCGCAAACAGCGGTGCGGGCATGTTAAACTTGTGTGACTACGATGGAAGCTTGAGTACCAAGACTGCATGATACCGGTAATGGTAACACCAAACCAGCACCGGGCTCTTCAGGGAGGGGGCAGTTCTTCAGTGGAGATGCTTTTCCTTGCAGGAGCAGCGACACTACATCATGCTTCCCGCAGCCCCATCACAAGATACAAGTTGACGACGTAGCGATAACGCAGTACACACGTATCCAAGTTAGCCTAGCTCCTGGGTTTAGCGGTTTGAAGATTAAACACAGTAGTAGAAGTACACGCTGGGTAAAGCGCACGAAGGACGTGAAGAAAGGGAAGATCAAGCACGTAGCTTGCAGCAGGCGCTGTGTTTACTTCAATATATTAAAACTTAGCAGTACGTGTATACATGGACGTTCTACACAATAATATACATCATATTGATAGAATACCACTGTAACGTGATCCATTATCTCGTTCAAGAACTGCAGCAACCCGATTGCTCTCTTAGTATTAACAACTAGCTGGATGACGGCGGCAGGAACATAACGTACCACAAGATTGCAAGTTCCCGCATATCGAAGATTGGATGAATTTCCATACCAGTAGAAAAGAACTGGATTCGGCACCACAATTCCCAAGATACAGTACAAATCAGCTAAGTTCGTTTTGCAAGAAATCATCAAATTTATCACTCCATTTTGTCCGGAACTACCACAAAAATACCCTGAAGGTAGCCTACGATTATCGAAATGTGAACGTGTTTCTTCGGTCGGAGCAGCATTGCGAGAGTAACGACGAAGAAGTGGGAGCCTCTTGGACGAGTTCGTATAGAAGATAGCAATCTATGACGTTAACGGCATTCGTCCAGATACCTGAAAAGGTTAAGACCATAATTCACCATGAAAGGTATTCCCAGAAACTTCGCTTAACGATCAGGTAGTTTGTACACTACCTGGATATGACTCATAGCAGTGAGCATTGCCCTGTAACCGATGCAGAAGTCCTTTCCAGATGCGGACGAAGTGCTTTGGAAACTTTAAAGGATAGGAAGTGCGACGTTAACGATTAGTCTACTATCCCGAAGCACCTCCTTCCGCCAGGGGTCATGACGGCTAATACAGAAAACTACACAAAGCCACATATACACACATATGCACACATATACACACATCTCAAAACCATACCTCTACGTACCGAGTACTTCAACCCTATTACAAGCAATATGATCAACGATTGTTGGCCAACTTTCTCGTATTAAATATGTAGTACTGGTGTTATGTATTGCATTCAGTTTGCCATTGGTATAAAAAATCGAGACAGGAGGAATAGAGCTGACCTCATTATTTGCTGTTTCAGGGTATGACTCGCGAGTCCCAATGGAGCAGTCATCTAGAATCCAATGCCACACTTCTGTTTGGACCCTGCCTCTTGTTTCATTGCTGAACTGAGAATAATAACCGTCGTTGCTAGTTATCCCAACCTACATAACCCTAGTTGTGATGTCCGAGCACTAGAACGGCTTTATGCTGAGCAGTGGGATAAAACAAACGTGTTTAATACTTATGCAGTAAATACAGTATCGGGAACTGACATGGGAGCCAAAGAGATACATCCCAGTTACCTTGAAAATGACATTTGAAAGAAACAATTCATTGTATCTGGAACTAACTCGCACGCGACCAAGGCGAGATATTGTGGAATATTACTGCTCTATTTTTTTAGATTTTACGAGGGTTTTTACGCGAACAAAAAATGACTTTACGATGTTTAGTAAATACTGTGCCAGTAGGAGAATTTTTCTACTGTCCCAGGGCAAATCCATACTGGATTAGGAAATTTCTCCGAAGATTGATAAATACCAAGCAAATCATAACGCAGAACCTGATGAAAATAACGAGTCGAGTCGTTATCGTTATTAACGACAAGTGGGATGACAGGAACTGCAACCTCGGATACTATTAAGAGTATGGCTGGCAGCTCTAACCTTAGTTCATTTAGCTACTTGCAATCAATAATACACTAGGCGAAACCTACCTGGAGTAGCTCCACCAGCTCCCCAACGTGTTTTCAGCTGAATGAATATAGTCATGTCACACGATAGCACTTCAAGTGGAGATGGTTGTGATTGTGCTAAGCACAATGTGCTTATCTGGGTTGGCACGCCAGACAGGTCGAGAATAATAGTCTTTTGCAGTAATACATGCAAATAGTTTAATACCGGTATTGGCATTGTGGTGTCTTGCGGTTGAGAGATGATGCACTGGATAACGCGCAATGATGTGTAAGCCAAGCTTGCTACTGCTCACTCAAAACGAAAGGGAAGCCTACTTCATCAGTTCTTAATTTACCAAGAGCATCCATCCAGTCAAGAAACCGTGCGCCAACCATGAACTTCACGTATTTCACCGTTCTCGTTGCTGTTGTCTCTGTCATTGCGGCCACCTCCGATGCCCAAGCAGGGCGTGAGAGAATGTTTTGTTCGTCGCTCGAATGTCCAGAGTCACGCACCAAGCTCACCGACTGCTGCCGCGCAAGCACTTGGATGAACTTCGATGACTGCTGCCACCAAAGTTGCGTGTACAACAGTCCCTGCAAGAAGTGAGACCACAAGAGTACCGACGCAGCGCAGTGGACAGAAAACGGGAAAGTTAATCGATGCTAAGAGATATCGTAGGCACTAGCGCTGCCATAACAACAGAAAACAACAGTTGTTCCATTCCCCAGACTACTGTAGTTCCATCAAGAGTACACCATCCTCTGGCATTTCCATGGCGTTTCCGGTAACTCATAAGTGACGCCGACCATCAACCTGCTCTCGCAATTGTGCACATCTCGCCGTTCCTTTGAGACTAATATCGTTACTGTTGGTAAGAGCAACACTTGATTTCACCTCGTTTCATCTCAGGTCGTTTCATCAACAATAAGGTATGGTACCAATCCATGTCTAGCGACAGTATTAGCTGGAAGCGAGCGCCACGAAATGGGCACCTGTTGTATCAATTGGTTCTCGGGGCTCGAGTCGGGCACGGTTAGCTTGCAAACCCATTGGGCATCTGTTTCGTAGCTACTAGGTCGTTGTGTTGGGTCCCACGAGTGACCAGCCTAGGGGGTTGAAGAGGTTGTAGGATGTGATGCGAGAGGTGAAACCTGAGAGTACAGTCTCGTTGCTGATGGTAGTGTGCACGATGTCCATGACGACAATATAAAACACCGGCGTAGCCCCCTCGAAAAGGAGCGGAGTTCTTTTGCAGAAGAGTAGGCACGAAGCAAATACTGAAGCACGTGATGGGCGGCGCTGATGTCGATGCATACGTCGCCAGTGGTTGACCCATAGAGATCACGGATGACTTGACTTATGAACGCGTAGTGAAGAATAGTACAACTCAATGAGTGGGCGAAGGGCGTGACCTAAGGCTGAGCGACTAGAATGGATGCACTAATCCCTGGTTGGGGTAAGCAATGTAACGGTTCGGTAATGAAATGTGGCCAGGATAACCTTTCCGGTTAGTGGTGATCACACTTACTGGTCTTGAGATTGACTGTAGTGGTGTGAGTTTCCGTTGAATCGCTTCCATGTACTGCTTCATGGAGTATGTTTCGTAAAGTTTTGGCGACAGGTGAGCTGTTTAAATAGTAAACAACGTATTCTTCGAGTACAACTACTGTTGGTTTTCCAGCATCGTCAACGCCCCCAAGTGACGTCTGATTGGTGGTGATGTCATTTATCAGTGACAACTGTGCATCTTCACGATAACATCAAAGCATATTATGCTGAGGTAAAAGAGTTCGACTGAGGAATTTCCATAATCCAGTAGAAAAGTACTGGATCTGCCCTGACTCGGCACTATAATTTCCAAGATACAGTACAAATCAGCTAAGTTCGTTTTGCGAGAAATCTTCATGCAATTAGCGAACTTATCACTCTTTTTTGGTTTAGACCTATCCATTATTTCGACATATACGCCCAATATCTAACGAAATGTCGACTTCGCTGATTTGTACGGCCTTCGCAGCATGGCGTCGATAGTATCGCCGCCCTCGTCGTCACCACTTGCCCCTGTTGTAGAGGCAGACAGCATCGTCGCGGGCGCGTGCTTTCCAGATCAGAAGTCATGCACCAAAGCGATGCGCCAGTATGCGGTTAGTGATAATATGGTTGTCAAACTAGCTGCAGAACATGGAGGGGGAGCAATGCTGAGGTATCAGTGCGCCGGCGAAGGGGATTGCCGCTTAGAAGTTACAATGTTAAGATCATAGGGGCATGCACGGAGCGGCTACTGCAGCGGGGCTGCCGTAGCTTTGCGTCAGAGGAAGACGTACGACTCAGAGAGTCAAAGGGAGGGTTCTATCGGAGAACCCAAACACAGTCCGTAGGACTAGATAAAATGCAAACTGAATGTATTGATCTTGCGGCTCTGCCGCTTACGGTGCGAATACCTGCACCTCACTATAGCCTATAGCTAACGCTAGATACTAGCTCAATGAGTGGACCTGAGGCCACACTCCTCAACAGAGGTAACCCTTGTGTCATACAGACGAAAAGGGTAACCTCACGTGTAACCCCGTTACACTCTCCCCCATCAAACTGAGGAACACCCGTGTTCCTCCAGTTGAGGTCACACCACGTCACGTGGAGAATCTTTCTGCTCAACGAGCACATTCTTCAAACTGCTGCGCGGCACATACACATGCCCGCAGCTCCTGGGTCTCCAGACCACAGCTCACAACCGTCGCGCGCCAGCGCTTCTTCGTCAGGGCATAGCCCAAGTGTATCGCGTCTCTCAGTGAGAGAATACTACACCGCGTATCGTCGCCGCCACGGCATACAGCCCATGGCACCTACGCAAGGTGACGCGCCACCATCCACTGGTCAGGACCAAACACCGGGTACGGTTTAGTGCCCGAGGACGAGCTCGACTACGAGGAGAGCACTGGGGGCTCACCCTCGCGTATGTCGGAGGTCTCGGCACCACGCTCACCAGAGCAACGGCAATTACGAACGCCGAATCCGTTCCCCGAACGACCATCGCCGCTGAGATCCCTATACGGTGGATCAGCGCTATCCTCACGCGAGGAAGGGGAAATCCCTGAGGCCAACATCATTACCAATCCGTTGGATGAGGCCCAGGGCCAACAGTTGGAACAACAGCGTGGTGCTTCACGCTCCAACATTCCAGAGGCTCGACCCTTGATGAGCGATTCCCAACGGGACTATGGCTTCCGGCCCCGCGATCCCGCGGTTGTTGCTCGGGAGGCTGCCCAGCAACTCTTGACAACGTACGTCATCGGGCCCGAGGCCACAACACCTGACCAGGTGGCCGCACGTACTCAGCTCCGTGAGCAGTACCTGACGCCCCAACGGACAACTCCGTCGGAGTATGCTCAGCGTCTGAGCGACCAGAGCAATAACCTGTCCGTCCCGGACATGCGGAGGATCCCAGTGGTCTTCCGACCTGGTGAGCTCTCTCACGAAGAAGACGCGCAGTTCCAAAACTGGGTGGAACACTCGCGCAAGTTGTCTTCACTTGTAGCTCTACGAGCTAGCTTCAGCAAGCAAGACGTTCTGCTTGAACGTCGGCTGCGCTTCCGATATGCGAAGCGAAAGGTCAACGACCTATTACGATCTCATAGATCTCGCCCCCATGGGGCTACTGCGTCGCGCGATACTCAACGATCGAGCTCTCGCGCGCGCTCTGACACATCGTCAACACGCTCTAGCGCCGGGAAGCGCGAGCAGACCGACGAGTCGGTCGAGGGCGCGACTGCCGCCTTGGGTGCTCCCGATCAAAAGCGTCCACGACGTCAGGGCAGTCTTGCCGGAGCGGCACTTCATACTCCCATGACGGAGGCATGCCCCGCCATTTCACCAGATACTGGGTATGACCACGGCGCCGCCGGCGCTTCAACAATCGCTCCAAGTGGTAGTGGAGCTCCCCATGCTGATCCAGCAACGCCGGAGGGCGCCTATCCTCCGCTGGATTCTCGCTATGCGACGGCTGACCGCGTGCACGCTGTGGAGCGTGAATTCGCACAGCACCGCGGTTTCCGCGACTGGGTGGCGGGCCAGCTCTCCCGCTTCGCGGATGACCTGGAGCAGGCTGAACACCATGTCGACGAGGTCGCAGACCAGGCCTCGCAGGGCGTTGAGAGACTTGGGAACCACCAGGCAGACCGCATGGCGGCTCTGGAGCGCTCGAATCTTGAGCTGCGCGACTTGGTCGCTCGTCTGCAGGGTCAGATTGACCTGCTGGTGAGCTTGCAGCGGAGCGGCGCTCAACAGTAGCCGTTGGCTTTCCACTCGGTGCTAGCGCTTCCGCGCTCACCTGGCTCGGGTCCCGGTATGGCTTAAGCAAGCCTACGTAAAACACCGGGTGGGTGCGCATCTTCTTCGGAAGATTGAGCGTGTACGCCAGGCCCTTCTTGGCCACGACCTTGAACGGTCCGATGAAACGAGGACGCAACTTCGTCTTGAAGACCGCAGAGACTGCATGTGTAGGTAGGTTTTTAGCGTTTAATAAAACCAGGTCTCCGACCTCAAAGTTCCACACATTTCTTCTGCCTCTTGCATCCGCTTGTTCCTTTTGAACGTCTTGGCTTTCAGCCATCGCGTCACGTACGTGACGTAAAACGCTGAGGCGTAGTGACAGGAAGTCATCCACTTGTTTCCGCACAGCGGTAGGGCTGACGTCAGCTAGCCACTCGGCTTCTCCCCCATCAAGCCCAGAGTCACGACGTGACGGCGTCAACGGGACGCGAGGGTACGTGAGGCCATTCACATAGAACGGGGTGAAGCCTGTCGAGGCATGCACCGCATTGTTCATTGCGAACTCCACAACAGGGAGCATGGCGCTCCAACGCTTCGGCGTTTCAGCGCAGACGCTGCGCAGAATGTCTTCGACAACGCGATTCGCGCGTTCAGTCTGACCGTCGGTCTGCGGATGGTCCGCCGTAGACATATCCAGTCTAGTGCCGAGCACCTTAAACACCGCAGACCAAAACTCACCCGTGAAACGGGGATCACGGTCAGAAACAATTGACTCAGGGAGTCCATGTTGTCGAAAGACACGATCCAAAAACAGCGACGCTGTACCCTTACCATCAATGGTATCCGGCACCGCCGCTAAGTGAGCCATCTTGCTCAATCGGTCCACAAAGACCACCACGCCTGTGTTGCCTGCCGAATCCTTCGGCAGACCAAACACAAAGTCCATACTAATGGACTGCCAACACCCAGAAGGGACAGGCAAACTCGCCAAAGGCGCTGCCGAATGCGGCGAGGGTTTCACCCGTTGACACGACTCACACGTACTCACGTACGATTTCACCCACTTGTATAGTTTGGGCCACCAATAATCCCGGCTCACAGAGCCATAAGTCTTCTCACGACCAAGGTGACCGCTCAGCGGAACGTCGTGTGCCTCATAGAGGATACGATACTTCAACTCCTCATCATGAGGAACCACCACTCGGGGGTATCATCCGTACCCGTGCTGTAATACAGCAAACCTCCCTCGAGGGTATAGCGATGTAATCGCGCTCGCAGCCGCGCAGACAGGCTGACGTTTGAGTCTTTAAACTCCTCGCTCCCAAGAGCACGTAGCACAGCTACACAAACATCATCTCGTGCATACGCCGCACGGATCAGCTCTGTTACAGACGAGCTCACGCTCGTAACATGAGCGAGCTCATAGTCCGGTCTGCGCGAAAGCGCATCGGCAAGAGCATTTTGCCTGCCAGGCTTATACTTCACCTCGAAGTTGTACTCCGCAAAGAAGGAGAGCCAACGGGCCATCCTCTGCGAGAGGTGTGGCGACTGTGTCGCGGTGCGTAATGACGCATGATCAGTGAAGATCACAAACGGCTTAGAGCCCAGCAGGTGCACCCTGAATTTGAGGAGAGCGTACTTCATAGCAAGTAGCTCTTTGTCATGAACTGGATAGTTCTTCTCAGCAGCCTTGAGCTGCCGAGATTCAAACGCAATGACGCGTTCACGCCCATTGGCGTCTGCTTGCAGCAGTGCACAGCCAATGGCAAAATCAGATGCGTCACAGACGACACTGAACGGACGATCCGGGTCCGGAAGAGCCAATATAGGCGCTTGGAGGAGGCTCTCCTTAATGGCTTCGAAAGCCGATTGCTGTTCGGTGTTCCAACACCACTCAGCGTCCTTCTTCAGGAGGTTGGATAGTGGCCGCGCCAACTCAGCGTAGTTCTCGCTGTACTTGTGCAAGTAATTGGCAAGGCCAAGCCACTTCCTTAAGTCCTTCAGGTTCACAGGAACCGGCCAATCAACAATGGCCTTGACCTTAGCAGGATCTGCTCTCAGGCCACGCTTCCCAATGAAGCATCCCAGAAACGGGATTTCCTCCGCGCCGAAAATGCATTTATCAGCATTGGCGTATAGCTTGTTTGTGCGCATGCACTCGAGCACCGCTCTCAAATGGTCGACGTGATTCTCCACGTCAGACCTCCCGTGCTCCGCACGACTGTGGACGAATATGTCGTCAAAGTACGTCTGCGCGTACGCCCGATGGGGCCGGAATAACTGCGTCACCAGACGATTAAACGTTGCCGGCGCGTTCGACAGCCCTTGGGGCATCACCAACCACTCCCAGAGCATACCGCTTGGAGTGCTAACCGCCGTAAGCGGGATGTCACTAGCTCGCATGAGCAACTGGTAATACCCATCGACTAAGTCGAGCGCACTATACAGTGTACACCCCACCATGTTGTTCTGGAGAACGTCCTTTCGAGGAATCGGCGTCTGCGCCGGAATGGTGGCCGCATTCAGCTTGTTAAAAGCATGGACAATGCGCCATTTGTCATTTGGCTTTCTGACACAGAACGTTGGCGTGGAGTGTGGAGACTTACTCTCTCGCACTAACCCAGCCTCGTGCTTCGCACGGAAAAAGGCGTCAATGACGTCACACTGTTCCTTAGGAAGAGGCCACTGCCGTGTTACGCAGTATTTGGTTCCTGGAACCAGGTCAATCTCATGACGAACACCTCGATCCGGAGGC
Source organism: Phytophthora palmivora (assembly GCA_008079305.1). Classification (NCBI taxonomy): domain Eukaryota; phylum Oomycota; class Peronosporomycetes; order Peronosporales; family Peronosporaceae; genus Phytophthora; species Phytophthora palmivora. The sequence continues at coordinate 15,497 of VOQZ01000335.1, read as the reverse complement.
AGACCCATAGGCGGGGTCTTTGAGACGACGTCTCCATACTCCAGTAACAAGGAGTGAAAAGGATCCGACGGATCTTTCAGGATCGCCGATCCACTACGCGCATTAAGCGCCTGCTTCGTGTCCTCCAGGACCGCTTCGTCAACAAGTGACGACGAGTTCAACTCTTCGGCTGGTCGTATTAAGACCACTTCGGCTAAGCCGCCCGCCTTCAAGGCGTCTCCGAGCTCGCCCACAGACATCTCGTCTAGCTTGAGCAAAGCATCAACAGTGGGGAGGTCCCTAAGGCTGATGTCGCCATCGACTTCTCCCGTCACTCCATTTACGAGTGTGTATAACTGCTCACTGCAGTCGCGTGGAGCATCCTCGCTCGACACGCTGGACACCTCGTCCGACGTATACAACGTCGCAGACGCTCTGCGTCTCATCCTCCTCCTCCTCCGTGCCCGAGACCGGGTGGAAGAGGGCAACAAGGCGACATCACTATCGCCCCGTCCAAGTGCCACGGCACTTACGTTCCCGCAGGAACCAATGTCTCTCGAGACACTAGGCATTCCATGCCCTTGAACCGGTGGTTTACATGCCACCCCATGCGCATTAGTAGGGCCGCGCCCAAAATGCCTCGACGTACCGTCGACAATGCTCAAACGAGCACGCAGCAACTTGCCATCCGGCCGAGTGCTGCTCAGTGGAGTACGTGCCACTACACAATTTTCATCCGGGCGTAGCCCGTGAAATCTCGGCTCATTGCCGACCGGGTCCACCTGGACACGCGGTGATGCGTCCCTCGTCGGACCGACACCACCCAGTGGATTACGTGCCACTCCACGTTCGTCCAACGAGCTACGCTCGGGACCAGCAGACGTTGTCAACGTCGCTCCTAACTCGGGGCTAGTGTCCCCGACACAGGCGTTCTCTAACTCGGACACGCCAACGTCCAGCAAAGAGACCGACTCGGTCCAATGCTCGCGCCAATAGCGCTTCTGCGTCCTGGCAGAGGTGGGTTCATGACTCGCCAAAGCTCCATCAGGAGAGAAGTGCGTAGCACCTAATGTTTTCGACTTCCAGTCGATCCATGGCTCGTGGCGTTCCAGCCACGACATGCCAAGTATGAGGTCATACCTCGAGTCCAGGTCTAAGACCAAACAGCGTTCCCTGCTGTCGAAGTCTAAGAACTTCACGCCCAAATCCAATGGGACCTTGGGCACCGTAACACGGGTTCCCGTCGCTAGACGGACAGTGACTACGTCACTAGCACGCGCTCGCAGCGCCTCAGCATACAGCTGACTACCTTCCACGGTGGTGCGCCGGACGTAATTGCCCGACGCACCCGAATCGATCAACACGATCCACGGCTTCTCAAAGCCCTTCACGGTCGCTTCAACGACCAGCAAGCCCGGCTTGCATACGCGATTCTTTTGAGAGAATATCGATCTCTCCGGGGCCAAGCCCTGCTGACCTCTACCTCCCTGAGGTACAACAGAACCTAGTTCTTCCCCAGCAGGCGGCCCCGCGCCTACTGGGAGTGGTCGTTTCCCCGCGACGAGTCAGATTTTCGACTCGAAGCGGTGTTTCGGCTCAGTTGAGCCTTGCGCGATCTGCGCAACGGACAGCCCGTCCTAAGGTGGTCGGTACTACCGCAGGAGAAACAGCGACGAATGCCACGACGCTGCTCAGCAGCTCGAAGCTCAGCAACTTCATCTTCAGCATAGCTGAGGTCCATTGGCACCGGACCCTCCGGCGGACTCGCCTGAGGCACACTCCAGCCCATGCGGGCTGACCTAAAGTTGTGCTCGGCGTTCAACGCCACGGCCACAGCCTCCTCGAATGAGGATGGGCGGCTACGGAAGACTTCCGTGCGCGCCACGCCGGTCCGAAGACCGTCCATGAACACCGTTGTGGTGACTACCTCCGGTAGAGGATCGGCAAACATGCCAGCAATGAGCGTTCGGAGCTCTTGGACGTAGTCCAGTAATTCCTTCTTGCCCTGGCGACATGCCAGGAAGCGCGAACGCACGCGGTACGCGTGGTTCGGGGGCAAGAATACTCGCGAGAGCTGCCGCTTCAGCTCATCCCATGTCGGGAAGGCACCGTCAACTGACGACCCATTCGTGAGTGCCCACTCACGCGCTCGCCCACTGAGCTTTGAAATCGCAAGCGCTACGCGCTGGTGCTCAGTCTGGAGCAAGGCCGAACTCATGGCCATCTCAACCTCTCTGATCCACAGCATGAGGTTCTCTCCTTCCTTCCCGTCGAAGGACTGGACACTCAACATGAGCGGTTTTGGTCGGGTCGACCCTTGCAGCGCGGCTGCTGTCATTGAGGGAGCCGCCGTGCTCATCCTCTGCTGAATGTGCTCCAGCAGAGCATTCTCATAACTTGAGAAAGCCTCGAGACGCGCGTTGATAGCGTCCGGGCCTTGCGAGGCAAGATGCGCCACGCCCTCCGGGCCCAACAAGGACATCAGCTTTTTAAGCGCCTCTTGTTGCCCGGGGGCGAGGTTTGCAAACGCAGCTTGCTCCATCCTCACAGAGGAACAGTCTAGTCAGACTCAGGTGAGGGATTGACTACAAGTGCTACCAAGTGCAGCGGGGCTGCCGTAGCTTTGCGTCAGAGGAAGACGTACGACTCAGAGAGTCAAAGGGAGGGTTCTATCGGAGAACCCAAACACAGTCCGTAGGACTAGATAAAATGCAAACTGAATGTATTGATCTTGCGGCTCTGCCGCTTACGGTACGAATACCTGCACCTCACTATAGCCTATAGCTAACGCTAGATACTAGCTCAATGAGTGGACCTGAGGCCACACTCCTCAACAGAGGTAACCCTTGTGTCATACAGACGAAAAGGGTAACCTCACGTGTAACCCCGTTACAGCTACTGTATCAGTCATTGTAACTTAGTTCTCGATAGGTGTCCAGGACGGTCACGGTTAACAGCTATTCAAGTCTGGGAGGACGACCTCATCCGATCTTTTAGCTAGTGATCACGTATTAGTGGACGTGTTCTTGTCGAACATAAGCGCTTACGTGGAGCTACGATATCGCTAAACGCAGCATATCGATTTCTCCCTCTCGAGGAGCTCTATGGTTCGTTAGAAGGTATTCAGATGTTGGAGTCGCTGTTGCTGATGTGGAAGACCAAGAACCCTACCAGCCATGTTGATTGTGATTTTAATGAAGTTGGCGAATTTGTTCGTGCTTTTGTTTCGCACCCGTATGCTCCTCCCTTCGAAATGTCGATGACTGTTTCAAAATTGGTGTCTACTCTGCTCTGTACGGAGCTGAGGCTGGCTCCGGGATCCAGTTAGTTCTTAATGAAGAACTAATCAACAATTTTCAGCATCGTCCACCGTAAGTCAGCTCACAGGCTGGGAGGAAGAAGGAGAGCGGTGATCTAGAGGTTGGCATGAATAGCAGGCTGGATGCTTGAAAATACACGTATGCTTGTCTGTAGTCAATGTGCGCATGTGTGTTGTTGACTCCCTTAGTGTGGAGGTTGTCGAAGGCGTTTTGCAACAAAGATTCCTGGAACTCCGCTTTTTGCAAAAAGCCATCGATACATTAAACAAAGACACAACAGCACGTCCCTTTCAATCTACTACGGTACTTCCATGGCCAGTTTTATTGATGGTCTGAAGGTAGGTAGTGGTTAGATTTTTCGGGTCTTTTGCGGGTCTGGTAAGGTATCGGGTCGGGCTTGGATATTTAAGTGGTCGGCTACCGGGCCAGGCTGACCTTCACCTGACCCGTAAAATATGGTAATATTTCTTTTCAACAACCATAAGCTCCTTGTGGCAGTGGCATACTACACCAATGCACGGCGTTATTCAAAAACTCGACATTCAAACTCAAATAGTGCGAAATGAAAATCAAAATTTCCTGTACGATTTAATACTGAACGAGATATACGTTTTCATAGGAGATATTGGTTGGTACTCGCGCGTGGCGCGAAGTGTTGGCGCCAAAACTTTTCATTCTCAATTTGGCTCGATGCCAACCACCAAGTACAAGACATACCCGCACCATGTAGTGTTCTGCATCACATACTCTACAGACCAGCTTATACTGCCTCTGATGATCAGTGACCAGCCGCGCTTTGCTCGCGATAAAAAGCTAAGATATACTGGGGTTGTCAATGCGCGGCTCGCTGAGGTGCTCGGCGCTGGACCCACCTTCACAAATACCGCGCGCTCGCACCCGCTCGCCTTAGTTGGTCGGGCGCTATCATAACCTACTGACAAGATGTCCAGAGTTTCATACCAACAAGTGTATAGATAGACGAATCTGTAGATTTTGACTTAGTATTTTTCTGGTATGGGTCTGGGTCGGGCATGAAAACAATTATATATTCGCTGCAAAATATCCGGGGGTCTGGGTCGGGGTAAGACTGACCCTACACCTTACCAGACCCGCAAAAGACCCGAAAAATAATCTTCCGAAGGTAGTAAATGAATCACAAGCACAAGTTTAGTGCGAAACTCAAGACCTGTGTATGAAAGACCTGCAGAAGGCAAAATCATTACGTGCTGATGCTTGCCCTGCAAAAAAGTCCAACTTCAACGACCTCCAAGTGAACACTTATGCTACAAAATGCACCTCCAAGTTAGAGGCTCCACCACCAAACTCGAGCGATAGCAAACCAGTCTCCGCGATTCTACTACAGGAAGACGATGTCATGAGCCGGTGCAACAACCATCCTGGTGCACACCGAGATACAAACATCCATGCGAGCTGCAACCTCATCTCCTGATTGCAGACTCGACGGCACAAGCCAAAAATCATTGGCGACATCCGAGCGCCAAACCGAGCACAATCCGATTGTCGCAAGGTCAGTGCTGCCCTTCTACTATTCAAGTAGCTTCAAGTAGACCAAGGCTCAATAACTTGACGTTTACTACCACATTGCAGCATGCTCCTGCAAGCTGCTACACATAAGATCGACCTGTACGGCGCTGGATGCATCCACATCAGCTGCTGCCACTCTGATGGCAATCAATTCATGGAGTTTTCCGTCGATAAATTATGCGTGGACCACACCAATTGCTTATTTTCAACCAATCGTGATGTCGTAGGATGCGGTGGAGGCTTTTGATTGGCCAATGCGAAGCGGTGCTTGGTGCGACTCCTGTCGACTGCTGCCACACAACAGCGCGCAGCTGGCGTGAATCCGGCCAAGAGCGCTGAACTGGCGTGGTGAGCTGGTCCTGACGTCGCTGACTCGACGCGCGACGAGTTGCAGGGGTCGTCGACACATTCAGTCATAGAGACGATAAGGATACTGGCGCTCGATCTGAAGCGTTGCAATGTCGTCCTGTCGTCCCACAGCGCCAAGACCCGCGCCACCAGCCGAACCCATACACGTCAGTCCGCATCCACACGCTCGAAACTTTCACGTGGCGACCACGTGCACAAGCCATCAAGCAGCGGTTGAACTGCTCGCTGGATTCTATACCTGCAACTGATGTCTAGGGATCAGGGTACAGAACGCGTCCATCGTTGTTACTTGAGGGGGGGCTTCTCTAACGAAAACAACAGCCGTTGCTCAATAGCAGTGACCCGTTTTTCCGCCCTCACACTGTCCGTGTCAATAAGTGTACTCATGCCACACGCTCGTCCCTTCGAGTCAGTCAGTCGCCGTCTCTCCAGTCTACATAGTCGAGAACGCGCCGTCCAGGCCTCAAGTTAGAATGAAGAGCGACTTTATCGGCGGCGCCATCGCCGTTATCTCGGCCTTCCTGTCCATCTTCGGCGTGAATCTACAGAAGTATGACCACGTCCGTGAAGAGCAGCGTGTGGTGCCGCGGCCGTACGTCCAGCGGCCAATCTGGTGGGTCGGAATGATCTGCGTCGTGAGCGCGTCCCTGGGCGACTTCCTGGCGCTGGGCTTCGCTCCACAGACGCTCGTGGCGTCGCTCGGAGGTGGCTCAACCATCTTGGGCAACTGCCTCATGTCGCACTTCTGGCTCAAGCAGAGTTTATACCTCACAGACATTGTAGGCGTGGCATTTGTGTCTCTGGGCGTTGTGGTGCTCGCTGCAGCGAGTGAAGAGGATGAAGGACACTATCAGATGGACCAGATTTATGCCCTTATGGAGGCTGCACCGTTCATTCTCTATGCACTCATCACGACGGCCTTTGTCATGACCTTGTACATGCGTGCACGTCGATCGAAAGCTCCAGCACTTCGTGTAGCTACAGATAAAGAGGATGCACGAGTAGATGATGTACAGGAGAAGAAACGAGAACTAGCAGCCAAGAAGAAGACATCAGAGGAATCACCGGCATTGGATGAACCCAAGCACAAAGGAGCAATGATGTCCCCGTTCCCGTCGCCCATTTTCGGAGATCATTTGTCGCTCTCACCCATGGGAAAGCGACTACCAGGAGAAGAAGATGATCATTTGGAGGAGATTGAACTGTCGAGCCTCAAGATCGGCAAGTACGACGAGAGTGAGATTGAGAAACATACACTCATTATTGACCCGAAATTGCCACTGTACTGGGCAGCAATCTCGGGAACAATTGGAGGACAGTCGGTGCTCTTGGCCAAGTGTGTAGTCGAGTTGATCTCGTCGACGGTCTCGGGAGATAACCAGTTCCAGTACTTTGGCACGTACGTGTTGTGTGCTGGAATGGCAGGCACATTGTTGACACAGACGCACACGCTCAACTTGGCTACCATGACTGGGGACACCATGTCGTCGTACCCAGTGTTCCAGGGCTTTTGGATCACGATGAGTAACATCAGTGGTGTCGTTTTCTTCCAACAGGCTCACAGCTTTACAAAGACACAGTGGATTATGTTCCCTGCTGCTATTCTCTTAGTGGCATTGGGCATCTACTTGGTTTCGAAGCACGAGAAGTTCGGCAATTTTGTCAAGTACTCGATCGCCATGCCGATCAGTCTCAGCTCTCCGCGTCAGCATGACATTGTGGCACAGTCGTTCGTCTTCCGTGTGTCAACACCACAGAAATTGCACGAAGAAGACTACGCCAGCAGCACCGAGAGCAGTGACAGTCCTGATGAGCACTCTGCACGGACATTGGAAGTAGTATAGGCTAGCTGGCACTTGGTCTGTTTGGCATTTAATGAAACCCGGAAGAAGGGGCTGATGCTTTAGTTTCGCCGGTTGCATGTAAATATACTGTTGGTCGCGTGCGTTGACAACGTGGTTTGGAGTGAATTGGGCTTCACGTTAGCAACATTTTTGATGGTCTAACTCATCGTGGGGATCGCAGATGAGATAACGCGATGATGGCTTTCTCGTGCGTCGGATCGAGCTCGAGAATGTGACGTAACTAAAGCACAAGCACGATTGTCAATCAATGACAGTTTTTCAAGAAAGTCAAAAACGTACCAGGCGTTGTGCTTCGTGAGCTCGGTCCAAGTGTAACAATGCTAAAGAGAAATTGTAGATCGCCTTGACGTTGTTGGGCTGGATACGTTTCGCATGCTCGAAAGACTCAAGTGCTTCGGAAAATTTGTTTTGTGCCATCAACGCCGATCCGAGATTGACATGGAGTGAAGCGAAGTTTTGTGCACCTGGAATGACCAAAGCTTTCTCGTAGCATTCGATTGCAAGTCCGAGATGGTTATTCTTGTGATGTTTCAAGCCTTCAGCGTACAGCGTCTGAACTTGTTTTAATGCTTCGGGGTTCGGAGGTCCTTTCGTATTGACCTCTTCCTTGTGGGGCTCGTTGTCGGTCGTGGCAGTGATCTCCTGATTTGGTAGTGGAAATCCTCGTTGCTGTGGCGATCGACTTGAACTGAGGAGCTGGTTACTAAGCTTCAGGGTTTGTACATTACTATTCACACTGGCTTGGCCTGAAACCTTCGACTTAGTCCTTGCTTGTTTGCCGGGTGTCGAGGACATTTTCATCACAGGTCTCACTCGGCTTCGTGCGTTATCACGTCTGTTACTCCCTTCACTTCGAAGCTGTCGATATGATCGAGCCGAAAGAGGAATACATTTTCCTTTGGTTCTTCCATGTCTAGACTCGCGTCTTTCACTTCTGCTACTGTTGGTTGTTTGCGGTGTCTTTCCATTTGCTTGCATTGCGCTCTTGATCGATGTTCTGGATGGTTGAGCATACTTTCGACGAACCAACACACCTCGAACGTAGCGCTGAATTGTTGTTGCAGCATTAACTTCCACTGGTGTCGACAGTATGTGAGGTAAACTATCTGACCTGGCGTGTAACAAGTCGATCAATTCGCCGTCAGATGCTAGTTGGCTACTGTCTATTCGACTCAGCATCTTTTCGTCTCCCTCCAAATCACCACCAGTAGTGTCGAAATCGTCTTCGTACGATTCATCCTCATCTTCAATTTCCTTTTTGCCTTCCTCCTTCTCCTTTTGTTCATGTTCCGACTCTTCTAAGTCTTCATCTCTCATAGTACTATTGTTTTCGTCTGTACACCTTACCGCAGGAGTGTCGTCATTCACATGATCGCTTAAATACTTCACCGGGTTTATTTCAGCTTCTTGTGGTTGATCGGAGTTCAAACTTGTTAGAGGCTGAGTCGGTGGTAACCTCTCAGTTTGCACACGTTGTATTTTCTTCGGTAGGCTAAGCTTCCTGCGAATACCTCCAGCGCTAAAGCTCCCCCGATACAGCAGTCGCTTCGGCAGAGGAGATGGCTCAACAAATATTGATCCACCAGAGTAAATTGCTGCCGTGAGCGACCTAGGAGTCAAATGAAGTGGCAGTACTTTTCGTGGCAAACTTGAAGCAGGCCGATCATGCATTGTCATCGGGTTATTACTTTCACTCGCATCTGGTAGCGGCAAAATTTCAGGTTTCTTCAACTTCTGTGAAAAGAGCAATCGATAATGCGGACTCAGTGCTGGTGGTGCCACATCAAGCTTAAATGCCTGCCGTTGACGATCCCCATAACGCCCAACATTGCGTTTGTTTTCCGTAAGTTCATTATTATTTGTAGATGACGCACTGCTGGTTAAGAACCGGCGGGCAACGTCATTTCGACTTGGTGCAGACGATGGCTTTTGTCTTGGAATTGTTGTAAGGGCAGCGACTAACATGTCAGTGTATGAAGCTGATTGCTTCCGTGCTTTTGCCACCTTCTCCGCTTGGTATGCTGCAATATTAACACTGTGTTTGGAGCCCTCAATCGCATGAACAAGATTCGAAGCTAACCTCACAAGGCGATCTTGGGTAGCATGAACCACAGCAGTTTTCTGGAGAACCTTCTTGAGATTTAACTAGATCGCGACATCAGATAAAGCAACGAGAGGCAGCCACGAGAAAATGCTTACCTCGCTCATCATATACGCATTGATCGGTGATTCCTCTACCAGTGCTGATAAAATGCTCATTACACAAACCTTGGACGCACAGTTAGTCTTGTCTAGTGTTTGCAAATAGGCAACTGTAGTTTCATCGTACCTGCAAGTCAGCATGGAAGCGAAATTCTCGCAAAATACTCGCTAATTCAGGTATAATCCCCGCATCCACCATTTCTTTAAGCGCTGATCTTTTACCATCGCGTTTCCTTTCGTTGACATTGATAAAGCGCAGAATACTCTGTAGAATATCCAGTTGTTGCTGCATTTGCTGTTTGTTTGCTTGGAGTTCTCGAACAACAGTAGCAATGTGCTCCTGGCTAGCACTGACGTGGCGTTCTCGAACTTCCTCGGGTATCCCTTTTTCCAGCAAATCTGACTGTCCAGCAGGAAGTTGACATCCAAATCGACCAGTACTTCGTCCTGCCATTCGCAGAGGCATTCCACGTTCGATTCCTGGCTGAGAAGCATAATGAAGTGTGTTAGTTACTCCAGGACGAAGTGGCTCCAGTGTTGATTTCCTGGTTTCGGGTACTCCAGATCCTTTCGATTTCGCCATCACGCTCATCAAGAAAGTGCTGGCCTTGGATCGAGGAACGGGCAAAGTATCGACTGGCGAAGGAGTAATGTGGACGACTGTCGCGGACCTTTCTTGCAGGAATCTCGGACGCAATGCCATGTCTCCACCATTCTGGTACTCTTCCTGGGGTGTTGGCATCGTTGCTCGATCATTAGCACTAGACGACCTTCTTATCGGATAATGTGGTTCATGGGCTGAATAACCGTAGTGTTTGCAGATTCCACTTGTTTCAGCTGGACTCTTTCCATCGCCTCGTCTTCTTCTCTGGTCTTCTGCTTCTTCCTCAAGAGCTTGAATCATACTGCTGGTCTCTTGGCTTGACAACATCCCAGCGTGTCTTCGTTTTCACAGCAACTATGAATGGACACAACTTCAACTATTAGACCAACATTCGCGAACACATGACAGTTTAAAGTATAAACGAACTCGTGAAAATAGACAGGAGTTACAGGCTGCTGGTCATCTCTACTAGCTCGAGCGTTGCTTCTTAGCAGAAGAAGACGACGACTTCGACGAGCTGCTGCGCTTTTTGCTTGAACTGGAACTCGATGTTTTGCTGCGGCTGCTGCTCTTGCTCTTGGACTTGGAACTAGACGAACTGCTCTTCTTGGCCTTCTTGACAAGGTCCTCCTCGTCCTTGCTGGTGCGGTTCTTTAACTCGTCGTTCTCACGTTCAATCATGCGTGTAAGCACCTCACCGCGCTTCTGCAGCTCACCGATTGTGCGCGACTTAAAAAACCAGTCAAACCGGAATTGCCAGGCCTTGCGGATTTCGTCACGGATCTCACCCCAATGCTCCAACGGACCGTATTTGTTCATCATAACCACAAGGAACACGTCTTCCTCCAGGATATAGCCCTTGCTCTTGTAGCCAGCGGGGTAATGCAACCGCATGTCACGAAGGGGGTGGCTGTACCGACTGCATTTGCGCGCCAAAGCCTGCTTCACTACTTCATTGCGCTCCAGTCGCTTCTCACCTCGCTCGATTTTCTCAATGTACTTGGCGTGGTCGGTTAGCTCGGTGTAGCGAGACCAAAACGTCTCATAGTACCGCTCCACCTGCGCAGGATCCTTGCCGAGAACAATCGACACCTCCTCGCACACACGTGTCTTATCAGCGCGGCCGTAGCGTTCACAACTGTTGATAAACTGCTTCAGGTCCCGCCGGGTCCAATCACCAAAACCATCCTTCTCGAGTTCTTCCAGCTCCTTCACATCTACAGCATCCATCTCGGTCTCATTGAGCTCCTTCTCAAGGGCAGCAGAGCGGGCGTCATCACCCTCATCTTCCTCTGCTGAGTTCTCCGCAGAATCATCTTCCTTCGTCTTACGTGATTTAGCTTTGTCTCATCAGCCTTTGCTTCCTTAATAAGACGGGTCAGCTCTTTTCGACGGTTCTCAACCTGAGTCTTTTTGGTGAGCAGTGCGACCATGCGATCCTGCTGAAAGAACTGGTAGTCGTGGACAACAGGAACCTTGGCAGCGTCTGATCCAGTTTTCTTGGGCTTCTTGGGCTTCGACAAACCCGCCTGCTGGCGGTAGTACTCATCCTCATTGTAGTTGGACTTGCGTTCACGCTGCGGAAGGGCAATAAACGTTGAAGGCAAGATGTCGCCGTTGTTCGTGTCCTTCGAGAACACTTCACCCTCAAATTCGTAGAGGCTGGAAACGCTTGCATTGCCATTGTCTCCAGACAAAGAAAAATTAGCTAGGTTGTGCTGCATATCAGCAGCAATCTTGCCCTTCATGGCTTCCGTCCGCTCTTCACCACGGGCCAGAATAGCGTCGATATCATCGTCGGTGATCATTGATCCGCGAGCATTGAAAATTTCGTCAGCACCGAAACGCACCATTGTCATAAGCTCATCCTTCGAAAGCTTGCGGTTTTGTTGAGCTAGACGGCCCTGCTGGATAATAGCGGCATCGAGGTACAGCTTGCGCTCAGCACGTTCCACAATCTTTTCCTCCACCGTACCATCGGTGATGAAGCGGAACACACGCACAATCTTCGTCTGACCGATACGGTGCGCACGATCCATAGCTTGCAGATCTACCTGAGGGTTCCAGTCCGAGTCGAAGAGAATCACAATGTCAGCTGTGGCTAAGTTAATACCCAGACCACCGGCTCGCGTACTTAACAGGAAGCAGAACTTTGTACTTCCTGGCTCGTTAAACTCCTCCATCATGTTGTCGCGGTCCTCACCCTTCGTGGATCCATCTAAACGACAGTAGTCGTGGCCAAAGTAGCGCATGTAATCCTCCAGAATATCCATCATGGACGTCATTTGGCAGAAAATCAGCACGCGCGAGCCCTGTGCCTGAAGTTTTGGCAGAAGCTTGTGTAACAGCGTCATTTTACCACAATTCTCCCACAAGTGCGGGCCTTCCTGATATGGTGGTCCAGGCTCAGCACCTTCAAATAGGTATGGGTGATTGCAAACTTTACGCAACTGCATCAAGATGTTTAGGAGCCGCACACGATCACTGCCACCGATAGCATTGAGGTGCGTAGCATCTCGGTGCAGCACGCGCATGTACCACTCACGCTGCATCTCAGATAGACCAACATACAGCTTGGTCTCAATCTTCGGTGGCAGCGAGTGCTCGACATCGGATTTCAGACGACGCAGCAAGAATGGTCGGAGAATCGTGTGCAACTTCTTAATCACATTCTCTTGTCCTTCTTGTTCATCTACATTGAACCATGAGTCGAAATCCTCTGAATCGGAAAACACATCAGGCAGCAAGAAGTTCAACAACGCCCACAGTTCATGCAGATTGTTCTGCAGCGGCGTTCCAGTAATCAGCAGTCTGTGTTCGACCTTAAACTCACGCACCACTCTCGACAGCTTCGAGTTTTCATTCTTCACTCTGTGTGCTTCATCAATCAGCAAATATCTCCACTTGATCTTCTGTAGAATGGATTTTTCAATAATCGCCACTTCATACGACAATACCAGTGCATCAAAGTCCTGTTTCACGACCGTCTCTCTCTGCACAGCCCGTTCTTCTTTGCTTCCCATGAATTTGAAAGCTTTAATCGACGGGCACCATCTCTTGAGTTCCCTCATCCAATTACCCACTGTACTCTTTGGTACAATGATAATATGAGGTCCTTCAATGCCTCTCGCTTCTCTCAAGTACGCCAGAAGCGAGATACTCTGCAGGGTTTTGCCCAGTCCCATTTCATCAGCCAAGATGCCATTAACACCCGAGTCATGGAGTCGAATCATCCAGTTGAGTCCCTCCAGTTGATAAGGTTTCATCGTGCCGAACTTGATGATCGACGGCTGCTGCGTAATCCTCGTGTATCTTGCGTCGTCCATATCCTGTAGAGCTTGAGCATCTGCTTGTTTACTGCCTTTGCCTCTCTTCGAGCCTGCGTCTTTCGCTGCTTTCGTCCTAGACATTTCCTTCCCTACAGAGCTACTACCGCCCATTAAGAACGACGTAAAGACGTCAGATTGTGCCATGAGGAACGCCATTTTCTTCTCCCGCGCGCTCTTGGCCTCCCACTCGACGTCTTGCGTCAGATTCTGCTTCACCAGGTCCAGCGACTTGCTCTGACGGTCTCGTTGGTCTTGGAGGACCGTCTCCTCTTCTTTACGTAGTGCCTCACGCTCTTCTTTGGACAAAAGGGTCCTCTTGGTGTCCTCTGCAGTGCTGGAGGACACGTCGTCCATGTCGTCGTCATCTGCCGTGTCATTGTCCTCCACTGAGTCACCGCCGTCCATCGAAGCGTCTTCTGCGTCCTCCTTCACGTCGTGTGGAGACGGGGCGGAGGGGGACGCGCTGCTGCTGGCGCTGGGACTCGCACTAGGGCTGCCGCTACTTGGACTTGGGCTCGAGCTCATGACGTCGATGGACTAATGGATCGAAACGACCGTTTGGCGCGCAAATTCGACTAAGTACGAATGATGTACACTACGTAGTGACACACAAAGACACACTAGGTTGAAGTGGACACTCAACTATGTACGCATGCTAAATTTTCATGTACGCTACACCAGTCACCATTTACTTGGCTGGTTATCAACAGTCGAGAGCTCAAGATGGCCGAGTATGAAGCGCAGGAGCGTCCGCAGCGACCCGAGTACGTATGCAATGCTTTCGTACTGCATACATCTGATCTAACTGTAGTTGATATGCAGACGTGTGCGTCCGCGTCGTCTTGAACCTGACACGCTGTCGTATCTGAAGGAAGTGACGGAGATGTTGACACAAGCAGGAGAAGACGCAGACGACGTGGAGCTGCTGCTATGGAACGTCTAGAAGAGTTGGCGCCACGTGCTGCCAGTGCCGCGTCGGACCGCCATGCCGGGGAGCTCTTAGAAGTTTTTCTGCCCAAGATGAGCGATGCGCAGCTACGTTTTCTGCTGCACAAGATGGCGGGCTACATGAGCCACTTGTGGACCAATCGGTACTCGTCCCACGTGCTGCAACACTTGCTGTCTCGTGCTAGTGTCGTGGTGCCAAGGAGGTAGACGGTACAGAGGAGGAGAAGAGGACGAAAGGATGGAGGAGATTCCACCCATGAGCCACATTATTGTCAATGTGGTGAAGGAGGTAGAGAACGAGTGGATCACGTTGATGAACGACGTCAGTGCTAGTCACGTGCTTCGTTCGGTACTTGCAGTGCTGGCGGGTAAACCGTTAGTGCCGGAGAAGCGAGGTAAGAAAGCCAAACATCGTGTGGTCACGTTCACGGAAGCTCGACCGGAAAGGATGGATCGGAAGTTACGTACGACGTGCCTGACTCATTTGAGAAGCTGTTTAAGGAGTTGTTGCGGTGCTGATCCAGAGCTCGACACAAGAGCTGCAGAACCTGCTCTACGACCAGAACTCAGGCCCACTGATAGCTTCGGCGCTGAAGCTGGCACCCTCGAAAAGCCGGCGTAAACTTGCAGAGCATATTCTGCAGTGGGAGGATGAAGAAAGTTGCGAGAATGGATTCTTCGACTTGGCAGGGGATTCGGTGACTAGTCATTTGTTGGAAGCATTATTCGAGAGCGCCAGTGACAAATTTTTCACCAAGGTGTTTGAACGTTGTATCCGTGGAAAAATGCTTGGCCTAGCCGAACATAACATTGCCAATTACGTTGTTCAGCACGCTATCATGCTTGTGCGTACTGAGGCGCTGGCATTGGAGGTTCTGGAGGAACTGGAGTCTTCGCTGTGGACGTTGCTGACCATGGGTCGACCTGGTGTGATTTGGCGCGTGGTGGAAATGTGCGTAAAGTTCAAGTTGCACCAAAAAGAAGTGTTCGAGGCACTTGTGAACGCTGTGGCAAAACAAGAGAGCAAGAACCCGAAGCTGTTCGTAAGAATTTGTTGCGTCGCTGCTCAACGTACAGCTGTCGACTTCTGCTACATCCGCTAAGGTTCAGGTAAATGTTATGGGTGCCAAGATTATCGAGCAGATGCAACAGTTTGAGGCTGGCGAATACTTGACTCCGTTGTACAAGGGTATTCTGTCGTTTAATTCAGCGCAACTCATGGCTTTGGCGAAGGATTCCACTGGCAGTCGCTGCGTGATAGAGCCGATCGGGGAATCGAAGGATCAAGAGTACTGCATGGGTGCGGGGAGAGCTGTACGAGCGGTTTGCAGGTAAA
>VOQZ01000334.1:0-42183 GCA_008079305.1 Phytophthora palmivora | reverse complement strand
CCCGAAGGACCAGCTCAATTCAAGCTGAATTTGGAGAACGGTACGGATGGTGGGCACATCATGATGAGAATGGAGGACAAGCAGCAGGTTGCTACGGTTCACGGTGCGGTGAACGATTTCAGGACGCAAATACTGTTGGATACCGGAGCGACGTGAGTATGATCAGTTGGATCTTGCGCGTAGACTCAAGCTCAAGTTAAACTCGCAGAAGCGAATCAAGGTGTCCGGCCTAGGAGGCGTCCCGACTTACATCACTGCAAGTACGCAGATCAAGTCACTATGGGAAGACGTGTCGTCTACATCCTGGATGTTGGGTAACCAACATCGGAGAAGGCGTTGATGTGCTTTGGGAATGGATTTCATGTACAGTGCTGGAGTACGGTTATGTATCCGTGAAGGAACGGTGGCTCCCCGATGAGGAGTCCGTTTTGATGTATGGTTACATGATTCGGAAGCACCGTGAGCGGAACATCCCGATCACTCCGTTGCAGGACGTTCATCTACGCCTGGGGAACACGTGAATGTGAAGATCCGGTATGGTGAATGTCAGCCACTCCGAGATGTGGGTGGGCTAGCAGAGGTGATCAGTGGGTAACTCAAGTTCTGTATCGCTAAATCGTGGGCAGTAGCCGTGAAAGTGGTGAATATTTCTGATAAGGATCTTGGATAGATTCGTCTACACCCGTTGCTCGAATAGTGGAGTATGGTTGTTTTCCAAGAGCAGGGCGTTTTGTGCGACCTGGAGTACGAAGGTATCAGGAATGGCAACATCTCATTTACGAGAGCACTCTGTCCACGCAAGCTAGGATGCGGAAGGACGTTATGAGCAGGCCCTTCGGGACACTGCTCCCCTTCGGTCCCGAAGCGTTCCTATCAGTGGCCTGCGAAGATGTTGATGAGACCTCAGGCCAAGAATGATGAGGTTCGAGTAGTCCGACTGCATAAGCGGCCAATGACCGTAATTTCGGAATGTGCGGATGGAAGTGAACCCGAGTGTGTGTCGCAAAAGAGCGAGAAACCAGTGCTACCTACAATGGATCATTCGAGTACTCCCTTGGAGCGACTAGAAGAAGATTACATCCAGTGCATGCGATGGAACGCTGAAGAGCTCGAACAGGAGCCCGCAGTATATATCCACGAAGGAAGGAAGTGATATGATGTCCCAGTTGAAGGATCAGCTGGCGATGTTACCCGAGTTACAAGATCTCAGTCCAAGATGCGATATTTCAAAGGCTGATGTTGGTGAACCTGGAATAACTACTGATGTTCAGGAGCGTCAACTCAAAGAGATCTTGAAACGCCATCAGTATCTTCCTAGGGGACGGTAACGCGGCTCCTGCTCCAGCTCGAGGTGTGGTTGCGACTTGGATGTCGGGGATGCGAAGCCCGTGGCTCAGCGTCCTAGACCGGTCGCACCCCAAGTTGCCATCAAGGTGTACGAGCTACTCAAGAAGCTCCTGGAAACCAAGTTGATTGAACATTCGGAATCCCCTTGGGCTTCTCCGATCGTGATCGTCCTGAAGAAGAACGGGGGTTGATATTCGAATGTGTATTGACTATCGAGTGGTGAACAGCTTTATTCGGCTTTCTAACTACCCCCTCCCGCTGATCGACGACCTGTTGACCGGTTTTGAGAGCGCGATGTGGTTTATGAGTCTGGATATGGCAAGTGGCTTTTGGGCAGTCCGAATGACCGAAAGGCTAAGCTGATTTCTGCGTTTGTGTGTCCATTCGGACATTTTCAAGGGGTCCGAATGCCTTTGGATTGAAGAATGCTCCGTTGGTCTATCAACACATGATCAACAATTGCTTGTGGGGATTCGTGAGATTGCCACCCGAAGAAGAGGGCTGTGGATCAAGATGTTCTCGATTACTTGAAATTGGAACCGCAAAGGCCAGAAAGGTCCGAGGAGGATCGCCATCAGACGGCCTTGACGGAACAAATGACAGTTTTCAGGCGCAATATTCCCGCGCCATCCCAGATGGGTCCTGTCTTGGGGCGTAGTTCTTATATTGACGATATAGCCCATGGTGCCAGGACTTGGGATGAGCTGTGTGAGGACCTGGATGCTTTACTCTATCGTTTGCGATACTGGAATATTTCGGTTAGCTTACCCAAGAGTGAATTCGGAAAACGCACCATACCTTACCTGTCACATGAAATTGGAGCAGAAGGTATTCGTGCTATACCGAAAATCGTGAAAGGCATTCAAGAACTCCCGTTTCCGTCAACCCTGAAAGGTGTACAGTCATTCTAGGCAGCCTCAACTATTACCACAAGTTCATCGAAGACTTCCCAGTAGTGGCTGCAGTCCTCTACGAACTGTCTGATGAGCAAGTACGAGCTAGGGAGAGACTTGTCCCGAGCCAAGGAGCATTTGACATTCTGAAGCAGAAGATAGTGTCTACACCACTGCTCAGGCACCCTGATCGGACCAAGCCTTTTGTCATCATTCCTCATGCCAATCAGTGGGCAGCCTGTGCTGTTCTAGGGCAAGAACATGATGGTGTCATCCAACCGGTTCGGTTCACGGGGCGCGTCCTGAATGACGCGGAACTCCGGTATCACATTGCTGAGAAAGAAGTATTAGCTGTGATTCGAGTTCTCCATGTGTTCAAGACTCTGATCGAGGGATGTCCCCTCGTGGTTTATACCAGACACTCGGTGTTGAAGTGGGTGATCAAGTCTAAGGCTGCCGATGGACACTTGGTCCTTGGGGGGTTGCCTTGTCGCAATACGATCTAGAGATCCGAAAGGTCCAGCGGGATGAAGATGGACTTGCTGCCATCCTGGGTGCTGTATCACACCGAGAGAGCACCTAGACAAGACGGAGTCGCTTATTCCGGCCAAGGGGCGTGTCAAGGCACCCCCCGTGATCAGCATCGAGATGCTTGAAGCAGATACTCCGGAGTGGTCCTAAGTTTCGATGGAGCCGCGAAGACGTCGACGAGAATTGGCAGCTGTGGTTGTGTGCTGTGGCAACTTCCCGAGTGGAAGGTTCTGGACGCCGAGGTTACATTCTGGATGGCGTTACGGTAAACGATGCGGAATACTTCGGATTACTACGCGGCTTAGCTATGGCTCGCGATCGAGGAATCCAGGATCTAGTGGTCGTGGGAGACTCGAGAATCGTCATACAACAAGTCCAAGGTTTGATCAATTGCAATCAACCCAACCTCCAAAGGAGATTAGCCGAATGTGAGGTGTTGAAGAAGAGATTCAACAGTGTGCGCCTGGTTCACGTTAAAAGAGAATTTAACCAGGCTGCTGACTACCTGACCTCCAAGACACTAGCATTGGGCAAATCCTGGGTGGTTGAGGAAGACGCTGAAAGAAATCACCTGGAAGTTGTGTCGAGAATTCGAGAGCAGCTTATGAAGACGTCTGACGAAGAGGCAAAGTCGAATTTAGAAACGCCAAGGAAAGCCCGAATGTCGTAACCAGGGAGTCTCAAGAGACATCGCTCTTCACGGTCCTGAGTGTGAGCCCCTTCCCTCGGCTGCTCGAGTACTGGCGGCGTTTACCCGATCCAGAGCTCGCACGAGGGAAGGAGAGTCCGCTCCACCCATGGGACCCCTTGAGTACCAAGCTGAACGATGGAGACGGATCAAGGTGCATCAGGAAGGAGACCAGTATCTCTCAGATATCATCGCCTTCCTGAAAGACGATCTAGAACGTTTCTCACCGAAGCGCTCAAGAAGATTGCGAAGGTGGCTGATTTGTTCGCCCTGGATGTTCGAGGAGTGCTATACCGACTTGCACGGTCAACCCGAGGCCGACCGCGTGACGCTGGAGACGAGCTCAGATTGTGGTCCCGGAATCACTCCGAGAAGACATGCTCCACTATGCGCATGAAGATTTCCAGGGAGGACACCAGGGGATTACCCGTACTCATGAAAGACTGCGCTCGGAGTTCTACTGGCCCGGGATGTATGCTGACGTGGAACGATTCGTGAAGGAATGTGTGGATTGTGCTAGCGGTAAGGGGTCACCCCCGAATGCCGGTCCTTCACCAGGCAATATTGAGCCTACACGACCTTTCGAGGCCGTCTCTATGGATTTCGTGACTCATTTACCAGAGTCAGTCCGAGGGAATACGTTTCTGTTGCTATTCCAAGACATGTTCTCCGGATATGTGATGTGCAAACCAATGGCGTCGACAACCGCTCAAGATGTCGCTGAAGCGTATGAAGAATCCGTCTTTCGGAGATTCGGAGCTTCCTCAGTGATTCGGCATGACCAAGATCCTCGTTTCATGAGCGAGGTCTTCGCAAGATTCCGAGATCTCATAGGGAGCAAGCAGAGAGCGACTCTCGCATATCGACCCCAAGCGAATGGTCAGCAAGAACGTTCGGTACAGACAGTCATTCGGAGTGTCAAGGCGTATGTTGCAGAGGCAGATCAGTCGGATTGGGATGAACACGCCGAGAGGCTGATGTTCGCCCTGAATACATCTTTTGATGCAACCCGCCTGGACACACCCTTCTATCTTGTACACGGATGGGATGCCCAAGGAACCGTGTCTGCTATGCTGGGATCTAAGCCTTCGACTCTCCCCGAGCGAACTGCTTACGAGTGGAGAAGGAAGTTCCAGAGGGACTACAGCTACGCACTTGCTTGTGCAGAGGAACTTCAACGAAAAGCAAAGCGTGCGCGTTCCGAAGAACAGACTAAGAAGTGGCGTGAGCTATCTGACCGCCTAAAAGCTGGTTTCGAGAAGGGAGATGCCGTTTGGTTGTATATTCCAAAGGTGCAACCTGGATTGAGCCGAAAACTGGCGCACCTGTGGCACGGACCGTTCCGTATTGAAGATGTTCGAGATGATTTTCGAGTGAAGCTAAAGGTTGAAGACTCGGGATATCGAGTGAACCCTTGGGTCCACATCAGCCGACTTAAGCCAAGGGCCATCTTCCCTAGAAGGCCGAAGGCTGAAGTCGAAGTTGAAGACGATGATGATTTTGACACGGCATTACTACCTGAAGATAGTTGGGAGCCAGACAATGCGAACGACGAGTACGAAGTGGAGAGCATTCAGGATGTGCGATGGGTGAAACGAACCCGAACGTCCAAGCGATCCCGAGAGTATCTTGTCAAGTGGAAGGGCTATGCCGATCCTGAGTGGATCCCAGTGTCTCAGCTGAGTTGTGGGGCGTTACTGTATGAGTTCAATAAGGGAGCGAGGGCCAAGGCGAGGTTCCAGGCTATGCAAGCTGGGGACGATCACCCGCGGGCCTAGGCACCCTACGAGAATGCAATCAGAACGACCCATATCGTCGCCGTGTGAAGTGAAGGAATTGTTTTGAAACTGTTGATGAATTGAGGATGAATTTCGGGATGCCATGATGAGATGATATTTGAATGTGGATTTTGATTCCTGAATCTATGAAGTGTGAATTGACTATGATGATGATAGAAAAGGAGCAAACAAGGAAGTTACGTTTCGAAATGGATTAGCTATGGTGTTAAGATGCAACATGCAGATGACTCGGACTAGGAGCGGTGTGGCGATCTTGAAAATCAGTCGAAGTCGGCCAGCGTGATCAGGTGCCGCTTGCGGTGCTCCACTGGAAGTAGCCTGTCGCGAGTCGCTTGAGGAAGGTCCTTGACGCGATCCGCGTCGGACTGACACGTGTTCCATTGCACGCGGCTGGGTTCACGTTGATCAAGAAGTGTCACCTGCTCTTCCAAAGAGTAAGGAGTTCCAGTGATGGTCTTGTAGGACGGATCCATGAGGATCCAGTGACAGCACTTTGAGGGATAAGTCCACACTCCAGGTTCTTCCAGGAGCGACTCCCTCATGCCCTTGTCAACCCACTTGTTGACCAGTCGCTTGTACGACTTCTTGACTTGGTCACACTCGGTTTTCCGCTCCTTAGCGAGGTTGCTGGAGTAGTCATCCAAGTTCTGATCTATGAAGATCCAATGACCGATCCACCAGAAAGCACGACGGTGATCCGACATGAACTCTACAATCTCATCCAGAGCGTCACGTGAAACCTTCGAGAGCTGCGTCCGAGTGTGCAGAGCGAGATACTTGGAGCGTTCCTGAAACATCTTGTCCCAGGGCTTTGTCTCCCAGAACACCATGAAGTCAGCGGGCTTCCAACGGAGTCGATTCTGTTCAGCCTCAACAGGCTTGGAGAGATTTGGGGCGTAGTCCGGGAATCCATACGATTGCTCCAAAGCGTTCGTAGTCCCAGGGGCGAACTTCACTAGGATGCCATAGTGTCTCCACGAATTCACTCCGGGGCGAGGAGTCTCGATCAGTCGACGTTCCATTGGGAGAAGCTCCTTGTAGTCCTTCCGAGCAAGCTGAGACTGCTTACGCTCTTGAGCCGGACGTGACTTTCGGGAAGACGAAGCTGACGTGACTTTGGAAGACAACTCTTCATCATCCTTGAGTACTGCACTTGTATCTGGCTCCGAAGCAGACGCGTCTATGCTCGCACGACGCTTAGCTTCCCTAGGAGGTGTCGTCCGGCGAGGAGAAACAGGACTCACTTTCTTGGGAATGAAGGGCGCGTCGCGAGAGTCATCTTCGTTGTCATCTCCGTCACTTTCGAAGAGAGCTTTGTGGATCTCTTCGTCGTCCATGTGTACTTGTTTGGACAATGGTGGCCAACGAGAAGGGATGTTTCCCGTTTCTAAATCCGTTTCCAAACGAGATTCAGCGTTCTTATAACACCAGCTCGGAACGAACTTAGTCCACGGAGTGTCATCCAAGCGTTTCCAGTACATCATCCGAGATAACATCACGTAGAGCATCCTAGAAGGAATCCGGGAATGCACCGCTTGACCGCTCCGGATTAAGTCCTCTGCCTGATCCAGTGTTAAACCAGAACGCATGAGAACCTGGACGTCTGTGCGCAGTCTGTCCCAAACTATAGGACCATCCAGAGATGCACACACCGCACTGATATCTAGGAGTGGCGAAGCGACGGTGTCCAGAGCTGGTTCACCATTTGGAGTATACGACGTGGGGCGCCACTGAACATTCTGGAGATCGGAGGTGCCACTCGCTGAATGACCCGAAGACTTGGTGTTCTTGAGAAGCGACGACAACAGTGGACTTGGGGGATCCTCAGAAAAGTCGACAGGATCATCTTTCGAGCCCGAACGAGGTCTCGAGTCTCCAGGGTCTTGCTTTTCCTCAGAGTCGTCGTTCTCATCCGCGAACACATACGGTTCCGGCCGTAATGTGGGATCATCCAGCGTGTTGACGAAAATTTGAGTCTTCCAGGCCTCAGGAGGATCTTGATGATCGCGAAACTTTTCCAGAAGTGCTTTCAGGCGAGGCCAGTTGCCGTCTACCCGAGTGTCATGACGATGGAGGAAGTTCATGAGCTTGGGTGGATCCAAGGTTGACGCCTTCAAGCGATTCTCCAGATCGTGGGTGATTTTCTGCAGTTCGTCATTGTCACTTTCCAGACGCGTGATACGCACTTGTAGTGCACGCTCTTGACGTTCGTGTTCCTGAGCCTTGTGCTTGTAATCGCGAGCGTGCTTCTCCAATTCGGAAATGATGTAGCTTTTGGCGAGCTCAGCTTCTTGGTGCCAGTACTTCTGGAGCAGTGAGTAGTCCGCACGAACTTGGCGGACCTCTTCAAAATCCTTCAAAGCACGCCGAGTTGCCTGAGAACTCGAACGTTGGGTAGAAGCCTCCAAAGCTCGATATTTGTCCAGGAGACGCTTCATGAGAGTCGTCATCCCAAAGACTTTCCGAGCCAGATCTTGAGCGCCATAGTGACGCAGAAGAGAAGCCGTTTCCCGCTTGGTCGAGATGCTCTTCAGTGCCAAAAGGAACTCATAGGAGTCAGGTTCCAGCATGTCTGCTAAAGGAGTCAGTATTTCGCGACGGATGTCGACATCCGGACTCAATAGCTTGGCGAGGAACTGTACGTCCTCTTCCGAAAGTGACTCCACTCCCAGAAGGCACTCGACTCCACCATAGCCACCGCGGAGAAGACTCCCGTTGGACAGATCCGCGGCTGTCGCCGGAACCCCCACGAACATCGTGTTCGGACTGGGAAGATGAGAAGGAGGCGCAGCAACGCGTGTTGGAGGGACTTGACCCTCCAGAGAGGGGCGTGCCTTGACCGCAGCGTCTGCCAGAGCATCCAGCTTGTCCATATCATCCTTTTCGAAGACTTTGGCCAGCAGTGGCTGAAGTGCGCGCTGGATCAGGTCCTGAGCCTTGTCCGCCGCTGGTAGAGCACCCGTGGACGCCTGAACCACGTCTGGAGGCGAGTTGCCGTTGGAAGCAGTCGCCGTGCTTGAACCCGAGCGATCTTTGCTCGAACTCCGCTTCTTTTTGCTGCCCGAGCGCTCCTTGGAGACGCTCCTGCTTCGTTTTCCCGTGAATTTTGCCGCGCTAGAGCTTCGGCTCTTCGGCGCCTTTGCATGCTTGTGTTCCGGGACCTGTGACGTCTCCGTCGCCTCCTGGGAAGTTTCTTGAGCCGTCTCGCCGCGCTTGTCAGCCGAGGACTCCAGGTCGGGGCCGGAAGTTGCACCGCGGTCGCCCTCAGTAGTGCCTGCATCCTGAGCACCCACCGTTTCGGGCTGGGCGCTAGGGAGTGGCGCTGACGCTGAGGGAGGCGAACCGCTAGTTGGTGCCCGGTCTCCGGAGTTGCTTGGTGTCTCGCTCATCAGTTGCTTGATCGTTGGAAGTTCTCGTTGTGAGTGGAATCTTGGTTGCCACTCTGAATTGGGTACGACAGTTGGATAGTAGACGGGGCGCAGAAAAGACCCAATCTGGGGTAATCGCCTAACGGTTTTGCAATTCGGGATGTCTGGTCGCCCGGGATAGATGCGTTCGTTTGATCGGCTCATGTTCTGTCACTTCGATGGTAATTTCCTCAGTGAAAGACCGTGTATCCGAGGGGCGGTTGTGACGATGTGCCTCTGAATTTTCTAGGCACACCCGCAGCTGCCCAGCCGGGACAACCCGCACACTGATTCGGACTAAGATGATGGTTTTCGAGATGGGTATTGAGTGGGACTCCTGGGCGAATTGATGGTTTGGACTTTGGGGATGCCGATGTTCGGTTACGGAGAGGCTCACAGGTTGGAAGCGTACGCCCTGAATGGGTACCACATTCAGGATGCAATTACGACGCTCAGTCCGACCGCCGACTCCTTGACGGCAGGTATCCACAAGAAGGAAGCAAGTGCCCTCGGAGAACGTATCCCGAGGAGCAGCCTACCTTGACGGAGCCGAACATCACCCGAAACACCCTGAAACTCCAAGGTTTCCACAATTACGACCCTACCTACACATGTAAACCCCAAGACAGTCTCCCTCATCCTGAAAGTTCGATCGCCTACCGGATACGAAGACTCCATCCGAAGTTATGCCGTACAACCGGAATGTACATCCCGAATGACAATACATCCTGAATGACCAAGTGATTGTCGAAGAACAAGATCGAAGATCAAGTTGCCAATGATAAGTTCAGTCCGGAAGTCAGTTTACTGACATTCAAGCAGAGTCAAGACAATGCGACCCAAGAGTATCGCAATCAGATGATTACACCGTGCAAGAACAAGACCCGTGCTGCCGATCTCAGAAGAGCCGAGACATCGCTGATGAGTGTATGCAGACCCAAGTTCGACGTGACATTCCAAGTATAATGAGACCAAGTCTACCCGAGTGTGACCTCACGAAGTAAAGGAAGACCGCCAAAGAAGTACCAAGACTACCAAAACAGAAGAAGAATTTAGAAGGCCCAAAGAGGTAGAAGATAATTTTAAACAGAGTTTGATTTGCGTTGAGAAGCACAAGTGTCTTCGAGTTCGCTTCATATTGGGAAGCTTAAGTATCTTCGTCGCACAGGCAACCTAGGGAGGTCGCCGTACTTTTTAACACATCTCGTCAAGGAAGGACTACCTGGAGGACCGCTCACATTAGGAGGGCCCCAGAGTGAGGACGACCAAGGCCGCGCTAACTACGCGAAAGCTCTCAACACGTTCAAGTCGAATTAACTTGGGGACCAGTGGGCTTGAACACTCGGAGTGATCCAGTTATTTTATTTGCTAAGTTGCTAGTGGACACTCCGAGTGCCCCTTGCATTTCATATTCATTACCCTGCGATCTTAGGAGGTTTGGTAGTGATCACCCTAGGATTTGACTGTTGATTAATGTGTGTTTAGGAAAGACATTCTATTGTTTCCCTCGAGCATTTCGAGGGTGGTGCGCGTAGGGCATCCCGAAATTTACCTGTATTCGGGCGTGCTAACTAACTGACAGGCTGCATATTGTATATTCAAACTCTGTATTATTTTAGGTTATCTTTTGGGAAGAAGGTCTTTACTCGTGATCTCTCAACCCACATTCAGGACCCCCAGGATACGTACAACCTGGAAGTTCTTACATTTTCTGTGTGTCTATCTTAGGAATACAAAATACCCGGTGAAACCCGGTCCGCCGAATTAATCGACACCTATAGGGATTGCACAAGGTCACACGCCAACCTGGATCGAGTCTAGTACTTGATCCAGGACCTGTACTACCCGAAAAGTCGGTTCTTCTCTAAGGACCAACCCCCACTCTTCGGGCGCGCTATACTTTGGGCGGTAAAGTGTTCACCCACTTCGCCACACAATGCAATATCTAGGCGTTCCTGCAGCGATCTCGCGACACGGGAGTAGTCGACGAGTCCTGTCCTCATCCAATTGCTCGCGCAAAGAAACTGTTGAAGTTCAGCAGCTGTGGTGGGCGGTGGCATATCTCGCAATGCCTGGATGCGAGTGGGATCATGGCCGATCCCGTCCTTGTTAATAATGCGGCCGCACCAATGAACCTCAGTCCAGAAGAGAGAACATTTCTTTGGATTGAGAATAAATCCATGCTCATCCAGCTTTTGGAGAATAGCATCGATCGATTCCACTAATTGGTCAGCAGTCTCCGCAAAAACTAAAAGATTGTCGATCCATACAATGACCCACTTGCCCACCAAATCTCCTAATACCATCTCCACAGTTGACTGAAAATGTAAAGCCGCGTCGGTACTTCCTTGAGGAACTCTGGTCGGTGTGAAGACACCTTTGTCGGTCATGTACGACAGAAACTCACGGCAGCTCTCGTGCAACGGAAGCTGCCAGAAACCCTTCAAAAAATCAAACAATGCGTAAAATGCCTTTCCTCGACAGTGCTCTAATGCCACTTCAATGCTGGGCATTACCCCAGCGATTGGCTCTGTGAGTGTATTAGCTGGTCGATAGTCCACGGTTTGACGATAGTCATTGGTGCTTGGTTTCTTTACGGGCAGAGCTGGACAGCACCACCGACTCTCTCTGTTCTCGTATACCCACCCCAGTTCTACAAGCTTCTTGTTAAAAGCTTCTAGAAATTCAGATTTTTCCGGACTGTATTGGCGAACTTTGCACCGGTATGGTGCCGCATTCTTTTTTAGTCGGAGTTTTAGTGGAGGAACACGAGCCGGGGGATCATTTCCTAATTCTAGCCTCCACCCTCCAAACCGACGTAATGTTGTGTATAGTCTGGACATGATGTAGTCGTCAATAACACCATGTCCGACGGCATCATGAACTAAAGCATCTACCACGTTAATCACAATCTCATGTGAGACTGGTGTGCAAACCGTCATCCCCTCTGTGTCGTCGAACGTCTCATCATCATCTCCACGTGACGCAAGATATTCAAGCTGGCGGTCAATGTCTATGCCGAGCTCTGCGAGAAGTATTTTGCCTACCAAAAACTCTTCCTCTTCCGACTTAACGATAAGACAGCGCTTTGCGTCTTGACATCGGACGGGTCCTGCTGCAGTGTTCAAAGTGATGTTGATATCGATGACATGCGTGGATACCAGTAGAGTACCTCCAACCGCCCGTGATTCAATAGGGTCCGTCAGTCGCACAAGTTGAATACTATTGTCTAGCTGACAAAGTCGGTCAACGTGACGTCGAGACACCATGTCGAAATCTGAGTCGCTATCTGCGCAATATGGCAGGTCAAGCACTCCATTGAGTATCACAGTTGGTTTTCCGTTCCCGTTGTAAATTGTGATAGGTTCAACCCGCTTGGCTCGGAAGCGATTGCTGCTGACACTAGTACTACCAGAATGTTTGTTCTTTCGCTTGGCTAGGATTGCCTCTTTTTCAGTCTCATCAATGCCAGGGCATTCACTGAACCAATGTTCTTTGTGACAATAAAAGCAGCCCGACCGTGGTTTGCTCTTTATCACATGGTTTGAACCGATTCCCGATGCAGTGACAGTGCGATTTGTTCTACCACCGACTGAGTGATTTGTTCCACTAGTATTGCGATTTGCACCGGACTCATGACCCGACTCATGGCCACGACTTGTTTCGCTTCCACCTCCACGCAGCCGTTTTTCCTGGCTTTGTTTTGGTTTTTCGCCCTTAGTTGCCAAATTGATTTGCTGTTGCTTCCTTTTAGTAAGTAAGGAAAACACCTTCTCCTGCTCTAAAGCTTTTTCCTTGACCAGGTGATACAGCTTCTGTTCATCGCTCTTCGACGAGCTATCAACAATGCGTTGATGCGCATCAATAGAATCGCGTAGAGCTACAGGCTCGAGATGTTTTTTCAATGAATTGCACTTCTCTTTACTTCTCGTCGACGTAGAAAAAGTGCTTGTCAAACCATTGTGCAAAATGATTTCTTCGCACAACAGGAAATATTTTAGTACCCGGGCCTTGACGTCACGCTCTCGTAAATCAATCTTCAATTTGTTGTTGAATAGTGCGTCAATGTCGACAATTTGGTCATTCATGACGCTTCCTACGATCTTGTTCAATTCGCGGATTGTACGCTCCTCCGTCACTAAGTCGACTGTGGTTCCCCATTCATACTTACACAGTGACTCGAGAAGGCGGGTATCGAAGGAGTTTTTTACGCTTCTTAGGGCCTTGATGTGATCCTCACCAGTCCCAGCACAGCACGCCTCAATGGCGGCCACGTATTCTCGTCACTCTTGTTGCCATTTGACTAGTGCAGGGTGAAAGATGTCTCTCACCACCGGAGTCATGATCGCCGAAGCGGTCATCGCTATTGCAGGGGAGTTGGTCTCGGCTGGGACCGTTCTGCTGTTTAAGTTCGTAGTAGTAGTAGTAACCGATCGATTCCGAGAAGTGTCGTGGTCAAACCCCGGTCGGCTACTACGAGTCTTCATCGTTTACACTTGACGCTAAAGTTAACTTTGTGACGTGTTAACAACGAAATTGGGAGCTGGAACTCCCGGTAAAGGTCTTTCTGTATTGCTTGCCGCTCTTGATGTAAAAAGCGAAGTGAGCTATCTAATGTAACTTGCGGGTGTACCTCCAGCCGACTTGGCAGTCCAGGGGGAGCGCCCTTGTAGCTCGTGCTACATGCACTCAAGTGCAACCAGATGCACTCTTGATGTCTTCTACTGACACAGCTGAAGGATGCAACGCGATGGTAGTCATGATCTGCTTAACTATGTTTGAACAGGGTCAACTCCAGCAACCATGGCTGCGGGTTGGAGGAGCTGACGAATGATGTGGTTTACCACCAACACAGTCTACAATTCAAAAATGTCCATTTCGGCATCAACGGAGAGCGTTTTGTTGCACCAACCTGGCAAGACCTCTTCAGGCGAATTGTTCGTGTGTTTGACGCCATAGTCGTGATGTGAACTCGTTCCTGTCTCCAGTGTCGGATGACACTCTACTTAGAGGTTTATATATATGCAGTTGATTTGTGGTCAATTCCAGACCAAAGTGCATCAATAAGAGCGGATCATGGCGACCAATTATTGAATCTCTCCAAGGAGATGCTGATCACTGGGTTGACCTAAACGAGGGTGCGGGAGCCCTTAATCCCGATGCTGGCGCACTTTGATGGTGTTACATGAGCTGGTATGAGCGTTAGCCATAACCAGCAAACTATCTATTGATGTATAGGCAACGGGCGGAACGGATAGTTAGGTCGTTAACATAGTAAGTGACTACAATTTACCTCACTTCCAAAACAAACAAAAAAAGAATCAATAACTATCGAAAACAAAATGTATTGTAAAACGAAAGCATAACAACCTTGAACGCAAACATTTCCGAATGTAGTTTATGCTGGAGAGGCTTGCATCCTCCTCCTTGTACTGTGCGTCTTCCCCTCATGCTCCATACTTAACAACTACTATATTATATTAGCCTGAGATTCAATGACATATATATTGTATTGAGTGCCGCGTATCCCGTACTATTCATCACTATAGAACTTACTGACTTGCGTTTGTCACTACCGCTCGTATCATTATACAGTACAGTAATCTGCGTCAATAAACAACGGGGTACAACCAATAACCTGACAAAATGTAAACATCGCCAACTTCAACGGCGATGAGCAATCTATCACCGTGCTTCAATTCCTAGATCTCCAGAACTGCATTTACACAAGTCCACACACGCACCATCCGATGCGATACGTAAAAGTCACCGGGTCAAGCGCCTTCACTTCACGTGGGGTGAGAGTCAGGCATCATCGAAAAATTCAGGCCCACACTATGCATGACAAATGATTAACAAGATTAGACTCTAACATTAAATTCCGCGAGAACATAGCTCTAACTTGGAGCTATGTTGTCGCGGATCTAAAGAGATGCGTCAATTCCACCATGCAGTCGGGTTGTCATCTATCCGACAGCCATGTAGAAATTGTAGAACAAAAACCTCCTTCCACATACGCACACTAAAGCCATGACGAATTGAGTCATTCTCTACTTGAATATGCTTGTGTTTGGAGGCACCAGTTTTGAATATTACGAATGGCGCATGCTTATTTCCATGCCAGTCGCCCAGTAGCATTACAGTGGCTAGTTCTTTGTCCTTACCACTACATTTCACACACGCCGTTTTCGTGCCTGTGATGGTGACTGTCTTACGGGGTAAATGCTCAAAGAACACAGCTATAGTAATCATGATAAAACAGTTAGTACGTGAATGTGTGTGGCTGTGATCTACTTACCAGTTTGATCAGCATTGAAAACCTTAGTGATTCCATGTTCCACGATGACAGCCCTTACTTCAGCTTACCTTTGACTTCTACCGCGTCCTCTGGTGTATTTTTACTCTGGTGAGTTCGTGCACGTATGGAAACCTTTTGCCGCCGCATAAACCTCCGTCTCCCTGAATGTGACGCCTTAACGACATCACGCGAGAGGTCTTCATCTGCTGCTACTTCAATTACTTTATATCTGAGCATCTGAGAGGTGGCTGGACACCCCTTGTTCCGTAATGAGTTGATTCACACCACGATACTAATTTCAGTTGCATATGAAAGGATAGCCCCTTGTCCACTAAATCGAAGATTCTTGAGATGACCTTTTCGATCTTCAAATACCTCTAATATATGTTCTTGTTGCTTCTTCCATTTCGAAACTTGCTTCTGCTTACGAACCTTGTCGTATTGAGTACAGGAAGGATAGACAAGTGCGAAAGCCTCTTTCACAGTATGCTCAGCTGCGATATAGTTTAGAGCGAGGTGCTTGTGACCGTAGTCAACAGCAATCCTGGTGTAGCGCTTTGCTTTTTTTCACTACCAGTTGTACATGGTATACCCATGGGGGGTTCTACAATAAATGGACGGTACGTCCAGAACACAGTCCATAGTTAGAGTACCAAAGGTAGTTTTTAAAATATGCCATATGGCTAAAATAAACTGGCTAAATTAGATTTCGCTTAGGAGAAAACTTTGCTTAGGACAGATGGATGTGGTACGGAGATTCTGTTGCACCCGTGAGGCTTGCAGGATAACCACTATTGGTAGCGATGATAGAGACATGAATATTTAATGAGGATGTCGAAGTCATAATCAATTATAGTCGAGTTCTGCCACAGTAAGGAGATAATACAGAATGCCGGTAGATAAAAATGAACCGCTATCGCATAATTCAACGTTTTGAAGAGATGTATAATCATCGTTTCACTTATACAGTGTGGCAGGGTCACACTTAGTAGCACTTGTAGTCAATTAATGTCTACGCGGGTAGATTGATTACCTGAATCCTCTGTGGCTCCTAGAAGGTAAGCCAAGGCGGATAGAGGGGAGTTCCCTCATCTGACCGACGCTCAGTTTTAGTCAGTCCGGAAATGGCGGGCATCTTTGGAGGAGATGCCCTCCAAAGCTTGGCGGCTGCTACGCCGGCCGAGCAGGTCGAACGCATCGAGGCGTTCGACACGTACGAGAGAGGGCTTATCGCCCACGTACAGGGGCTGCAGACCCTCGTGGCTGAACTAAAGCCAGCCCAACCGAAGCCGTTGAGGCTTGAGGTTAACCCCTATGAAGGAAACGAGGGAGAGAACCTCCACTTCTGGGTCAGAGAGGTAGAGCTCGCCATGGATGCGGCTCTCATCTCGACCGAGCGACTTCGGGTCGCTTTTGCCCTGTCCAACCTGGGAGGTCGGGCGAAGACCTAGGCGTACACGCGCGAGGCGACAACGCCGGGTTGCTTCACAACCTGGGCTCAGCTGTGTCAACAGCTTGGAGCCGCCTTCCTCCCGACGAACTATGAGTATCGCCAGCTCGCGCTTCCTTGCCTGTAAACAAGGGAAGCGTGAGCTGCACGAATACATCCAGGAAATGCGAGTACTTGCTGCATCTCTGGTGGGGAACCCCCTACCTGAACACACCAAGGTGACAGTGTTCATGGATGGCCTGAAGGTGGGCCCATCCCGCACACAGTTGTTCCGCGTGCATGCGAACACTATGGAGGAGGCAATTCACATCTCCCTCCAAGAGGAGTACAGCCACAGACAGGCTCGTACTCCTACGTCGGTGTGGCAAGACCATAATGTGTCAACGGGCACAGCGCAAGGAATCCCGGGAAGCAGAAGCAGCCCGGGGCCATTACCCATGGAACTGGGTACGACCGTACAGAGCTCCATCCGCTGTTATGGATGTGGGAAGCTCGGGCACATGTAACGTGCATGTCCTGCGGGAGGGCAAAGGAAGTTCCCTTCCAAACCTAGGGGCTCGAGGAGCCAGTGGAACTGGGGTCACCAGTAGGGGCGGGCGCCCTACTGGGGAAGATCTAAGTCCCCATGGTAGGAGTGCGGACGGCGCACGCCATGGAGGCTTAGCCCCTGATAGCCTGGGTGCTCTCGAGACGAGGAAGAGCAGCGGCAGACTGCTCGTGGTACACACGAGCGTACGGGGATACGGAGATCCCTTCAGAATACTGATTAATTGTGAGGTGTCAACGAACTTTGCTCGATGCCAGACAGTCGCACGAAATGGCGACAAGTTTGCCGACGCTTTGCGTGAAAGCGAAGGCAGGGGTCAGGTCTCGATGAGACAGGCCGAAGGCACGGTGGTTAACGCATCTGGGGTCCGGATGGACCTAGCTGTAAAGTTTGAGGACTTAGACAGCACGGAGTCGTTCCTTGTCCTAGACATGGACAAGTACGACTTGATCGTGGACATGCCGTGGCTCGAAAAGCACGATCCCTGGATCGATTGGTGCGGCAAAGCCATTGGGGTTAGCCGGTCTGCAGTCTCCGACAGAGCTTTGGTGAGTAATGTTCCCACCTCTGTCCGGGACTGGGGCGCCAGAGAAGGTCACCAAGCCGCTAATGCGTCAGAAGAAGTATTGAGAGTCGCCGCCACCAACGAAGGTGTTAGGATGGTCCTCGCAACCGGTAATCGGACCAAGGTTCATTGCCAAGCGTGTGGGATTGCTACGACGGCAAGTCCCAGTCATCGCGTCGAATGGCTTCGACTGTGGCGGTGCCGGACGGCACCGACCAGGCGGGTAACATAGGCCCGCACGCAGCAGAGGCTGCTGAGGAGAGCGCTGAAGGCGTCTCCTGTGTGAGTAACATAGGTCCACAGGCGGGTAACGTAGTTCCGCAAGCGGGTAACATAGGTCCGCAAGCAGCAGAGGCTGCTAAGGAGGATGCTGAGGGCACCTCCGACGTGGGTAACATAGTTCCACGCAGGGTCGAAGAGACGGAGAAGAATGAGAGCGCAGCATGCGTCTCTAGCGTGGGTAACAGAGTTCCACGCGGGGTCAAGACGACCAGTACGAAGGCGGAGATGTCATTGAACACATCCCGTGGAGATAACCAAGTACCACACTCGGAGTCTGAGACTCCACCGGCACGGCCGGTCGAAGAGCAATGCCATGTCTTCGACGGCGTGTCCGGTCGTCAAGTGAAGGCAGGTGTCGTCCATCTGGAGGCACTGCCTGAGGTGTCAGCACTGCTGAACCTCGAGGAAGAGTCCATGAAGGACTTCCTGGCCGAGTTGAAGGCCGGAGAGATTGCGGAGATGGTGCTCCTGAAGCCGGAGACCAATCCTGAAGATTTGAACTCTTCCTCCGTAATGGACGAGGATGTCCTGGAGGGGTTCACGAAGCAGCGTGCAACGCGCTTGGGTTATGAGATCCTCAAGAACCCGGAGGATCCAGTGTATCCTCTTGTGAAAGAGTACTCGGATGTGGTGTCGAAGCACCCACCATCCCAACTCCCGCCGGATCGGGGATACGGCACGAGATTGACCTCGTGCCTGGCACAAAGTACTGTGTCATGAGGCAGTGGCCTCTACCTCGCGAACAGTGCGAGGTCATAGATGCCTTCTTCGCCGAGAAGGCGAAGTCGGCATGGTGCGGGAATAAGTCCCCGCACTCGACGCCAACCTTCTGCGTACGTAAACCGAACGGGAAGTGGCGTCTGGTTCACGCTTACAACAAGCTGAGCAATGCGGCGGTACCGACACAGACGCCGATCCCTCGCAAGGATGTGTTGCTAAACAACATGTCGGGCTGTACGCTGTACAGTGCCCTAGATCTGGTAGACGGATACTACCAGATCCTGATGCGGGAGAGTGACATTCCTCTCACCGCAGTGAGCACCCCGAGTGGGATGCTCTGGGAGCGGCTAGTGATGCCACAGGGGTTATCGAATGCCCCAGCGACGTTCAATCGCTTGGTCACACAACTGTTTAGACCATTGCGTACGTTCGCACAGACGTACTTTGACGATATATTCGTCCATAGCCGTGCCGAAGGCGGTCAGACGGCTATGGAGGTGCATTTGAAGCACCTCCGTCGAGTGTTTGAGGTCATGAGAGCTAACAAGCTCTATGCCAACATCGACAAGTGCGTCTTTGTAGCTGAGGAGATAAAAGTCCTCGGCTGCTTTGTCAGCAGGGTCGGCGTACGCGCCGATCCAGGGAAGGTCAAGGCCATAGCGGCTTGGCCGACCCCGAGGTCACAGAAGGACCTCCGGAAGTGGCTCCAACTATCTTCACATGTACAGCGCAGGGTACGCTGAAATTGCTCGACCCTTGTCGGATCTCTTAAAGAAGGATGCCGACCGGGTCTGGGAGCAACAGCACCATGATGCTTTCGACAGCATCAAGGCGAGCTTACAGCAAGCGCCAGTCCTGGCCTTGCCGGACGAAAACAAGTCATTTAGCGTCGTCTGTGGCGCTTCTGACTATACAATAGGCTGTGCGCTGTTGCAAAAGGAAGATGAAGGACGCGAACGCGTCATCTCCTTCCAGTCCAGGTAGCTGAAGGCTGCCGAACGGAACTATCCCGTTCATGACAAGGAGCTACTTGCAATGAAGTACGCTCTTGTCAAGTTTAGAGTTCACCTCTTCGGCACGAGACCCTTTGTGATCTATACTGATCACGCGTCCTTGCGGACTGCCACCAACTCGCCGCATCTGTCGCAGCGGATGGCGAGGTGGCTGTCCTTCTTCGCGGAATACAACTTCCGCGTTGAATACAAGCCGAACAAGCTCAACGTGCTTGCCGATGCACTGTCGCGTCGACCGGACTATGAGCTAGCTCATGTCAGTCGGGTCACGACTGATCTGTACGATCGGATACTCTTTGACGTATCAGGAGGACGAGAACTATACACCACTGGGTGCAGTTCTTGTCCGATGGTAAGGACGCTAAAGTCGATAGGCTCTCGCCTCGACAGCGGGCACAGCTCCATCGCTATTGGTTGGCCGATGGGCTACTCCATTATCGAGTAGACCCTCGAGGTCCTCCTCGGATTGTCGTTCCAAACGATGAGGATCTGAAGTATAACATACTTCTTGATGCGCATGATGCGCCGATGAGTGGCCACCTTGGCCGAGAGAAGACCTACCAAGCGGTCTCTCAGACATTTTGGTGGCCCCGCATGTACAAGTGAGTGGCACACTATGTCAAGAAATGTGACCCATGTCAGAGGGTGAAGCCTTCGGGTTACTCACTCCTCGGCTTCACTCCTGAGCCTTCCTGTACCAGCAGATTGCTGGAAGTCGATGAGTCTCGACTTCGTCTTCGGCCTGCCTGCCGATGACAAGAGCAACACCGGCATTTTGGTGTTTGTCTGCCGTTTGAGCAAGATGGTGCATCTTGCTCCGGTACGTGACAAGGTCACCGGGAAACAAGCTGCGCAGCTGTTCCTAGATAGCGTGTTCCGCTATCATGGTCTACCATAGATCATAGTCTCTGATCGAGACCCACGCTTCACAGGGGCGTTCTGGGACACCCTGTTCCAACTACTGGGAACTAAGTTGACGATGTCAACTGCGGACCACCAGCAGACGGATGGTCAGACGGAGCGCGGCAACCGCGTGCTCGAAGATATTCTTCGCGGTATCTATGCGGAAGCACCTTGGTCCTGATCGGACCAGCTTCCTATGGTTGAGTTTGCACTCAACAATGCGGTACACGCATCAACGGGGTTTACCCCGTTCTACTTGAATGGGTTACGAAACCCCCAGGTGCCGCTAACCTTGCGGGGAGGCACTGTTGCCTCCATCGTAAGTGGGGGAGAGGCTCGGAAAGCCTTTTCCTCTCTGGTCTCAGAAATTGAGCCCTAGTCTTTACAAAGACAATTGTCGTCGTTTATAGACGACAGGCTGACGCTAATTAGCCGGGTGAGAGACACAATGGCGTTAGCCCAAGACAAACAAAAGGAGTACTCAGACAAAAGAAGTCGGGGAAACTTAAACGTGTTTAACGTTGGGGACCTAGTTCTCCTAGACACTAAAAACCTACCGCTAAAGGTGGTTAGCTCTGTAGAGAGCAACAAGTTGAAGCACCGCTTCATCGGACCCTTTGCGGTCCTGGCCAGACATGGCGAGGCGTACACCATTGACCTTCCAAAGTCAATGGCGACGCGCCCGACGTTCTACGTGGGGTGTCATAAGCGGTATCACGATCCGCTGGGTCCTTCTCCTCGGACGGAGGAAGGCCAAGGTGAGAACTCACCTCCTCGAAACGAGGCTGAGTCCTCTGGACAACCGGAGTTGCCGGTGTCGGAGTCTGTGAGTGATAAACAGACTGGTACCCACGCGAGTCATACGGCGGGTATGACGGTACCGAATGGGAAGAGCTTGGGTAAGAACTATACCCATAAGCCGAGTGGTACGAGTACCCCTGCGGCTCATAAGAGGGCATCCGACCATGCACCTCATGGCTTAGAGCGTCTAAGCCTCGACGGAGGTTCTTTAGGGCAGAAGCCGGAACTCGGCGGTCAACACGCCCATGGAGCTCTCGGGTCACACGACCAAGAGCGTCCAAATCCTGACGAAGGACCTCTAGGGCCCCCGGCTTGCCAGCCTGAGCGGCAGCCTGACCACCAGGTCCAAGCCCAATGGCTATCTCGATCGCGTAAACACGATCTCGAAGCTGACGGACCTCGTCGCTTAACAGGGACCCCACAGAGTCCCGACCCGAAGTTGAGGGTCCAGAAAGATAAGGCTGAGAAGAAGCCTCGTACTCAAACGCGTGCGAGAGCTCCTCCTGCCCTCCTTGATCGGAACGGCGGGCCCCACTACCATGTGGAGCGGGCCGTCCAAGAGCGGTGGCGCTCTGGGAAGCGCCAGCTGCTTGTGAAGTGGCGGGGTTACCCCTCGTCACAGAACTCGTGGGAGCCGGAAGACCGGCTCCGGGTTGACTGCCCGAAGGCTGTCGAGATCTGGGATCAACAACAACCGGGGTGTAAGTAGTCCGCGGCTTCTTAGCCGCCTTACGGTGTACGGTCCCTGGATTGACGGAACCGTACCCGCGCTCATCTTGAGCGCCGGAGTTAGACTGCTGTCTAAGTCCCTCCATGACGGAGTGGAGTTGCCGCTTAGCAATTAAGTGGGCAAACTCAATACGAAGATCGCGCTCGTCCAAAACATAGGACATCAAGCGATCTTCTCGGAGTTCTTTCAACTCCTAAACTGTGAAGTTCTTTAGGGAGGCCCATCTCTAGAACAGGTCTTCTGCCTGGGTCTGGGTTGTGGTGTTCTCGGGCTGTACCTAAGGGTAACACCACGCGGGGAAGAGCCCACCTCGGTCTTCCGGTTTCTTTCGGAGACAAGTGAATTCCTTCAATGGAGTCAGGTGTGGTGCAAGTAGCACACACCTAGCGGCCTCGATGTCTCTGACAAAGAGTGATTCGTCTTGAACCAAGGCACGCTCATAGGCGCCACGTGAAGTGCGCCCATGGTTTAAACCACGAGGGGCCTTGAGGTGCACCAAGAACATGGCCCAGACCCCGCAACCGGTGGGTAGTATCCGCGAGGATACACCGGCGTGGGAGGCGCAGGAGCGCCTTGCAGTTGAGCAGCTTGATAGCGCTCCTGCTGTTCATCGAGATCATGGGAGATCTCTTGGGGCTCAGAGACAGCCCCTCCTCTTCCTCCTCGTCTGAGGAGTCGAACAGGGATCGGAATCCCTTTGCGATGGAAGGCTCTGATGAAGGAGAGCCAGGGGCTGCGCGCTTCTTAGCAGCAGTAGCACCCTCATCAGCCCGTTTTGAAGAAGCTGTTTTTGCAGCTTGGGCTTGAGCCTTACCTTCGGCTAAGGTAAGGCTCTTGGCAGGCGAGCTCGTCGAAGGTGCCTTTGCCTCGGATGATTCAGCATCATCAGCAGGAGCGTCCTGTGAAGGATCATCCAAAGAAGGAGTTGGATCCTTGGTGGATCCAGGAGAGTCCCCATCAGACTCTGATCCCGTGATCATTGGGATATCGAAAACAGGGGACTCTGCCCCAGGACTGTGGTCCCGATAGATGAACCGAGGGTTCGACCTATTGTCGGGCGACAAGGAGCGCGGCGGCTGCGTCGCGGGCTCCCTTCTTGTTTGGCAGCAGCAGCGGCACGCTTGCTGGCTGCCTCGGAAGCCGCCTTGTGGGCTTCCTTGCGCGGAGTGGCCTTGGCTTTCGACTTGGCCTGAGCAGTCTTCGACCTCGCGGTCTTAGACTTAGAAGGTGCTGAAGCGCCGTGGGTGCTTACCTTCTTAGGCATTGTTGGGGAGGTTGACGTGGGAATTGAGGTATCTTGAACGCACTGAAAGGTTTAATGAAAGCCTCAAATCCACAACGGTGGCTCCTCGATGGGTATCGACAAGTAATGGAAAGAGAGCGACGCTCTCTTCCTCACTGGAGTAAGGCCAAGTCGAAAGACAAGGCCGCTCCGCGCAAGGAAGCCCACAAGGCGGCTTCCGAGGCAGCCAGCAAGCGTGCCGCTGCTGCTGCCAAACAAGAAGGGAGCCCGCGACGCAGTCGCTCGCGCTCTTTGTCGCCCGACGATAGGCCGAACCCTCGGTTCACCTATCGGGACCACAGTCCTGGGGCAGAGTCCCCTGTCTTTGATATCCCAATGATCACGGGATCAGAGTCTGATGGGGACTCTCCTGGATCCACCAAGGATCCAACTCCTTCTTTGGATGATCCTTCACAGGACGCTCCTGCTGATGATGCTGAATCATCCGAGGCAAAGGCACCTTCGACGAGCTCGCCTGCCAAGAGCCTTACCTTAGCCGAAGGTAAGGCTCGAGCCCAAGCTGCAAAAACAGCTTCTTCAAAACGGGCTGATGAGGGTGCTACTGCTGCTAAGAAGCGCGCAGCCCCTGGCTCTCCTTCATCAGAGCCTTCCATCGCAAAGGGATTCCGATCCCTGTTCGACTCCTCAGACGAGGAGGAAGAGGAGGGGCTGTCTCTGAGCCCCAAGAGATCTCCCATGATCTCGATGAACAGCAGGAGCGCTATCAAGCTGCTCAACTGCAAGGCGCTCCTGCGCCTCCCACGCCGGTGTATCCTCGCGGATACTACCCACCGGTTGCGGGGTCTGGGCCATGTTCTTGGTGCACCTCAAGGCCCCTCGTGGTTTAAACCATGGGCGCACTTCACGTGGCGCCTATGAGCGTGCCTTGGTTCAAGACGAATCACTCTTTGTCAGAGACATCGAGGCCGCTAGGTGTGTGCTACTTGCACCACACCTGACTCCATTGAAGGAATTCACTTGTCTCCGAAAGAAACCGGAAGACCGAGGTGGGCTCTTCCCCGCGTGGTGTTACCCTTAGGTACAGCCCGAGAACACTACGACCCAGTCTCAGGCAGAAGACCTGTTCTGGAGATGGGTTTCTTTAAAGAATTTCACAGTCAAGAGTTGAAGGAACTCCGAGAAGATCGCTTGATGTCCTACATCTTGGACCAGCGCAATCTTCGTATTGAGTTTGCTCACTTAATTGCTAAGCGGCAACTCCACTCCGTCATGGAGGGACTTAGACAGCAGTCTAACTCCGGCGCTCAAGATGAGCGCGGGTACGGTTCCGTCAATCCAGGGACCGTACACCGTAAGGCGGCTAAGAAGCCGCGGACTACTTACACCCCGGTTGTTGTTGATCCCAGATCTCGACAGCCTTCGGGCAGTCAACCCGGAGCCGGTCTTCCGGCTCCCACGAGTTCTGTGACGAGGGGTAACCCCGCCACTTCACAAGCAGCTGGCGCTTCCCAGAGCGCCACCGCTCTTGGACGGCCCGCTCCACATGGTAGTGGGGCCCGCCGTTCCGATCAAGGAGGGCAGGAGGAGCTCTCGCACGCGTTTGAGTACGAGGCTTCTTCTCAGCCTTATCTTTCTGGACCCTCAACTTCGGGTCGGGACTCTGTGGGGTCCCTGTTAAGCGACGAGGTCCGTCAGCTTCGAGATCGTGTTTACGCGATCGAGATAGCCATTGGGCTTGGACCTGGTGGTCAGGCTGCCGCTCAGGCTGGCAAGCCGGGGGCCCTAGAGGTCCTTCGTCAGGATTTGGACGCTCTTGGTCGTGTGACCCGAGAGCTCCATGGGCGTGTTGACCGCCGAGTTCCGGCTTCTGCCCTAAAGAACCTCCGTCGAGGCTTAGACGCTCTAAGCCATGAGGTGCATGGTCGGATGCCCTCTTATGAGCCGCAGGGGTACTCGTACCACTCGGCTTATGGGTATAGTTCTTACCCAAGCTCTTCCCATTCGGTACCGTCATACCCGCCGTATGACTCGCGTGGGTACCAGTCTGTTTATCACTCACAGACTCCGACACCGGCAACTCCGGTTGTCCAGAGGACTCAGCCTCGTTTCGAGGAGGTGAGTTCTCACCTTGGCCTTCCTCCGTCCGAGGAGAAGGACCCAGCGGATCGTGATACCGCTTATGACACCCCACGTAGAACGTCGGGCGCGTCGCCATTGACTTTGGAAGGTCAATGGTGTACGCCTCGCCATGTCTGGCCAGGACCGCAAAGGGTCCGATGAAGCGGTGCTTCAACTTGTTGCTCTCTACAGAGCTAACCACCTTTAGCGGTAGGTTTTTAGTGTCTAGGAGAACTAGGTCCCCAACGTTAAACACGTTTAAGTTTCCCCGACTTCTTTTGTCTGAGTACTCCTTTTGTTTGTCTTGGGCTAACGCCATTGTGTCTCTCACCCGGCTAATTAGCGTCAGCCTGTCGTCTATAAACGACGACAATTGTCTTTGTAAAGACTAGGGCTCAATTTCTGAGACCAGAGAGGAAAAGGCTTTCCGAGCCTCTCCCCCACTTACGATGGAGGCAACAGTGCCTCCCCGCAAGGTTAGCGGCACCTGGGGGTTTCGTAACCCATTCAAGTAGAACGGGGTAAACCCCGTTGATGCGTGTACCGCATTGTTGAGTGCAAACTCAACCATAGGAAGCTGGTCCGATCAGGACCAAGGTGCTTCCGCATAGATACCGCGAAGAATATCTTCGAGCACGCGGTTGCCGCGCTCCGTCTGACCATCCGTCTGCTGGTGGTCCGCAGTTGACATCGTCAACTTAGTTCCCAGTAGTTGGAACAGGGTGTCCCAGAACGCCCCTGTGAAGCGTGGGTCTCGATCAGAGACTATGATCTATGGTAGACCATGATAGCGGAACACGCTATCTAGGAACAGCTGCGCAGCTTGTTTCCCGGTGACCTTGTCACGTACCGGAGCAAGATGCACCATCTTGCTCAAACGGCAGACAAACACCAAAATGCCGGTGTTGCTCTTGTCATCGGCAGGCAGGCCGAAGACGAAGTCGAGACTCATCGACTTCCAGCAATCTGCTGGTACAGGAAGGCTCAGGAGTGAAGCCGAGGAGTGAGTAACCCGAAGGCTTCACCCTCTGACATGGGTCACATTTCTTGACATAGTGTGCCACTCACTTGTACATGCGGGGCCACCAAAATGTCTGAGAGACCGCTTGGTAGGTCTTCTCTCGGCCAAGGTGGCCACTCATCGGCGCATCATGCGCATCAAGAAGTATGTTATACTTCAGATCCTCATCGTTTGGAACGACAATCCGAGGAGGACCTCGAGGGTCTACTCGATAATGGAGTAGCCCATCGGCCAACCAATAGCGATGGAGCTGTGCCCGCTGTCGAGGCGAGAGCCTATCGACTTTAGCGTCCTTACCATCGGACAAGAACTGCACCCAGTGGTGTATAGTTCTCGTCCTCCTGATACGTCAAAGAGTATCCGATCGTACAGATCAGTCGTGACCCGACTGACATGAGCTAGCTCATAGTCCGGTCGACGCGACAGTGCATCGGCAAGCACGTTGAGCTTGTTCGGCTTGTATTCAACGCGGAAGTTGTATTCCGCGAAGAAGGACAGCCACCTCGCCATCCGCTGCGACAGATGCGGCGAGTTGGTGGCAGTCCGCAAGGACGCGTGATCAGTATAGATCACAAAGGGTCTCGTGCCGAAGAGGTGAACTCTAAACTTGACAAGAGCGTACTTCATTGCAAGTAGCTCCTTGTCATGAACGGGATAGTTCCGTTCGGCAGCCTTCAGCTACCTGGACTGGAAGGAGATGACGCGTTCGCGTCCTTCATCTTCCTTTTGCAACAGCGCACAGCCTATTGTATAGTCAGAAGCGCCACAGACGACGCTAAATGACTTGTTTCGTCCGGCAAGGCCAGGACTGGCGCTTGCTGTAAGCTCGCCTTGATGCTGTCGAAAGCATCATGGTGCTGTTGCTCCCAGACCCGGTCGGCATCCTTCTTTAAGAGATCCGACATGGGTCGAGCAAGTTCAGCGTACCCTGCGCTGTACTTATGAAGATAGTTGGCTAAGCCTAACCACTTCCGGAGGTCCTTCTGCGACCTCGGGGTCGGCCAAGCCGCTATGGCCTTGACCTTCCCTGGATCGGCGCGTACGCCGACCCTGCTGACAAAGCAGCCGAGGACTTTTATCTCCTCAGCTGCAAAGACGCACTTGTCGATGTTGGCATAGAGCTTGTTAGCTCTCATGACCTCAAACACTCGACGGAGGTGCTTCAAATGCACCTCCATAGCCGTCTGACCGCCTTCGGCACGGCTATGGACGAATATATCGTCAAAGTACGTCTGTGCGAACGTACGCAATGGTCTAAACAGTTGTGTGACCAAGCGATTGAACGTCGCTGGGGCATTCGATAACCCCTGTGGCATCACTAGCCGCTCCCAGAGCATCCCACTCGGGGTGCTCACTGCGGTGAGAGGAATGTCACTCTCCCGCATCAGGATCTGGTAGTATCCGTCTACCAGATCTAGGGCACTGTACAGCGTACAGCCCGACATGTTGTTTAGCAACACATCCTTGCGAGGGATCGGCGTCTGTGTCGGTACCGCCGCATTGCTCAGCTTGTTGTAAGCGTGAACCAGACGCCACTTCCCGTTCGGTTTACGTACGCAGAAGGTTGGCGTCGAGTGCGGGGACTTATTCCCGCACCATGCCGACTTCGCCTTCTCGGCGAAGAAGGCATCTATGACCTCGCACTGTTCGCGAGGTAGAGGCCACTGCCTCATGACACAGTACTTTGTGCCAGGCACGAGGTCAATCTCGTGCCGTATCCCCGATCCGGCGGGAGTTGGGATGGTGGGTGCTTCGACACCACATCCGAGTACTCTTTCACAAGAGGATACACTGGATCCTCCGGGTTCTTGAGGATCTCATAACCCAAGCGCGTTGCACGCTGCTTCGTGAACCCCTCCAGGACATCCTCGTCCATTACGGAGGAAGAGTTCAAATCTTCAGGATTGGTCTCCGGCTTCAGGAGCACCATCTCCGCAATCTCTCCGGCCTTCAACTCGGCCAGGAAGTCCTTCATGGACTCTTCCTCGAGGTTCAGCAGTGCTGACACCTCAGGCAGTGCCTCCAGATGGACGACACCTGCCTTCACTTGACGACCGG
Organism: Phytophthora palmivora; assembly: GCA_008079305.1. Taxonomy (NCBI): domain Eukaryota; phylum Oomycota; class Peronosporomycetes; order Peronosporales; family Peronosporaceae; genus Phytophthora; species Phytophthora palmivora. The sequence continues at coordinate 13,769 of VOQZ01000334.1, read as the reverse complement.
ACACGCCGTCGAAGACATGGCATTGCTCTTCGACCGGCCGTGCCGGTGGAGTCTCAGACTCCGAGTGTGGTACTTGGTTATCTCCACGGGATGTGTTCAATGACATCTCCGCCTTCGTACTGGTCGTCTTGACCCCGCGTGGAACTCTGTTACCCACGCTAGAGACGCATGCTGCGCTCTCATTCTTCTCCGTCTCTTCGACCCTGCGTGGAACTATGTTACCCACGTCGGAGGTGCCCTCAGCATCCTCCTTAGCAGCCTCTGCTGCTTGCGGACCTATGTTACCCGCTTGCGGAACTACGTTACCCGCCTGTGGACCTATGTTACTCACACAGGAGACGCCTTCAGCGCTCTCCTCAGCAGCCTTTGCTGCGTGCGGGCCTATGTTACCCGCCTGGTCGGTGCCGTCCGGCACCGCCACAGTCGAAGCCATTCGACGCGATGACTGGGACTTGCCGTCGTAGCAATCCCACACGCTTGGCAATGAACCTTGGTCCGATTACCGGTTGCGAGGACCATCCTAACACCTTCGTTGGTGGCGGCGACTCTCAATACTTCTTCTGACGCATTAGCGGCTTGGTGACCTTCTCTGGCGCCCCAGTCCTGGACAGAGGTGGGAACATTACTCACCAAAGCTCTGTCGGAGACTGCGGACCGGCTAACCCCAATGGCTTTGCCGCACCAATCGATCCAGGGATCGTGCTTTTCGAGCCACGGCATGTCCACGATCAAGTCGTACTTGTCCATGTCTAGGACAAGGAACGACTCCGTGCTGTCTAAGTCCTCAAACTTTACAGCTAGGTCCATCCGGACCCCAGATGCGTTAACCACCGTGCCTTCGGCCTGTCTCATCGAGACCTGACCCCTGCCTTCGCTTTCACGCAAAGCGTCGGCAAACTTGTCGCCATTTCGTGCGACTGTCTGGCATCGAGCAAAGTTCGTTGACACCTCACAATTAATCAGTATTCTGAAGGGATCTCCGTATCCCCGTACGCTCGTGTGTACCACGAGCAGTCTGCCGCTGCTCTTCCTCGTCTCGAGAGCACCCAGGCTATCAGGGGCTAAGCCTCCATGGCGTGCGCCGTCCGCACTCCTACCATGGGGACTTAGATCTTCCCCAGTAGGGCGCCCGCCCCTACTGGTGACCCCAGTTCCACTGGCTCCTCGAGCCCCTAGGTTTGGAAGGGAACTTCCTTTGCCCTCCCGCAGGACATGCACGTTACATGTGCCCGAGCTTCCCACATCCATAACAGCGGATGAAGCTCTGTGCGGCCGTACCCAGTTCCATGGGTATTGCCCCTGTGCTGGTTTCTGTTGCTGGAGCTCCTTGCACTGCGCCCGTTGACACATTATGGTCTTGCCACACCGACGTAGGAGTACGAGCCTGTCTGTGGCTGTACTCCTCTTGGAGGGAGATGTGAATTGCCTCCTCCATAGTGTTCGCATGCACGCGGAACAGCTGTGTGCGGGATGGGCCCACCTTCAGGCCATCCATGAACACTGTCACCTTGGTGTGTTCAGGTAGGGGGTTCCCCACCAGAGATGCAGCGAGTACTCGCATCTCTTGGATGTACTCATGCAGCTCACGCTTCCCTTGTTTACAGGCAAGGAAGCGCGAGCTGGTGATACTCATAGTTTGCCGGGAGGAAGGCGGCTCTAAGCTGTTGACACAGCTGAGCCCAGGTTGTGAAGCAACCCGGCGTTGTCGCCTCGCGCGTGTACGCCCAGGTCTTCGCCCGACCTCCTAGGTTGGACAGGGCGAAAGCGACCCGAAGTCGCTCGGTCGAGATTAGAGCCGCGTCCATCGCGAGCTCGACCTCTCGGACCCAGAAGTGGAGGTTCTCTCCCTCCTTTCCCTCATAAGGATTAACCTTAAGCCTCAACGGCTTAGGTTGGGCTGGCTTCATCTCAGCCACGGGGGTATGCAGCGCCTGTACGTGGGCGATAAGCCCTCTCTCGTACGTGTCGAACGCCTCGATGCGTTCGACCTGCTCGGCCGGCGTAGCAGCCGCCAAGCTTCGGAGGGCATCTCCTCCAAAGATGCCCACCATCTTCCGAACCGACTCAAACTGAGCATCGGTCAGATGAGGGAACTCCCCTCTATCCGTAAAACGTAAAAATATCCTTCATTCTTTCCTACATTCTTTATAATCGCCTTACCGTAGTAGAAGAAGACTATATTTGATTATGACTATAACATTCTCATTAAAATCTTCATGTTTTCATCATCGCTACCAATGGTGATTATCCTGCAAGCCTCACGGGTGCAACAGAACCTCCGTACCGTAAAGTAGTGGTTTACGGTACGGAGATTATGGTATAAACCTTACGCGCTTCACGTCAACAGCGTTGACTCACCCGTCAATCCGTATATTAAGTTAAGTACGGTACATTGTAGTACGAGGTTGTATGAGGCCACCGCCTGTGATCACGTGCTAGAATACACACCTATGTTTACACTTGATAGGTACCGTAAGAGATGTGTTTTCAATTCCCCTCTACAAGATATTATACAGGTGGTCTAATACAGGGTGGAGTCTACAACCCTGTTGACACTAACAACACAAAAGGTTCCCCAGACAGTGTTTTATCAGATTATAACGGTAATTGGTACATACACAGTGGTAATGCATTGAATACGGAAATTGGATCGGTGATGATTGTGAGGGAACCTTGCACTACATGTGGTGCCGAGCTGCTCCACAGTGGGTTGCTCGGCACTCTCAATTTTCCGGACCGAATCAACTCGATGTCAAGACAATTTCGATCGATCCTGCTGATGTGGAAATTGCGACAAGGTGCGCGTCGTACCAGCACTTTTCTGGTAGTTTTAGGGGTTGTGGCCTTCACATTGTGGACTCAGAGCCATATTTCTCCAGCATCTTCAGCGGCAAGGCTGCAAGTGGAGCCTACAATGATACGGACATCTAGTGTCCTGAAACCTGATACGACACAGTTAAAACTGAACGATCAAACACCGATTAACACACCGCAGCAACTTGCTACTGAAATTCCATCACAGCCGATGTCAAGTCCACTGCACTCCAACACTCCTGAGCATACTCCATTAAAATCAAACGTCCAACCACTGAGTGCTAAAATCCCTAAGCGACCAGTGACAAGTGTTCTACACCCCAACACACCCGTGCAACCTCCACTAAACCCACAAGTGGCATTCGAAATCATATCTGGGAGCAAACAATTCCACGAGTACCAAGAAGTATTTCCCCAATATGGTAAGACGGAGCCGGGTATGCACTATCGCATCGAAAACACTCGTTTACTGACTCAACCAGGCATGCGAGAGAGTGATTCCGTTCTAATCATTTGTGTGTTCAATGATGCTGATTCATGGGGAGAAAACCGCACTGTCACCGACTTCTTCAATCTCATCAGTTCATTCAACTATCCGAAAGAGAAAGTCTCTATTGCGCTCCTCACTTCGTCTCTGCAAGAGTTTAACAACGTGAAGACGCTGTATCAAAGCTATATTTTCAAATATCCTCGACTTTCAGTGATCTTCCGCAATGATTTCGTGCAAAGTGGACTGACCCGTGACAACCGCCACGAAGTCCAACTCCAAGCCAATCGACGACGAATGATCGCAAGATATCGAAATTACGCTCTGATGTTGTCAATGGAGACGTGGCACCAGCATGTACTATGGATCGATGCAGACGTCAAGATCATCCCATCACATTTGCTCCGCAAGATGGTTCTATCCGGTCTCGACATCTTGACACCTATTTGTTTCAGCAACTTCGAAGGTAACTGGATCAACTACGACCAGAACGCATGGGTTGGTCAGCGTCTAGTTCGACCGACAAATCAAATTGGTAATGACTTCATGCCTGGTCCACTAAATGTCAAGCTCCTAGATGAGGTCGAAGACAAATCCAAGCCGTATGCACCACTGGACTCAATAGGAGCCACAATGCTGTATGTACGTGCAGATGTCCATCGTCAAGGTGTGATCTTTCCAATGCACTATATTATCGGTAGTGAATGGGGTCGAGAAGGCTACGATGGCATCGAGACAGAGGGTTTATGCTACACTGCACACTTTCTTGGTTTCAAGTGTTGGGGAATGGTAAACGAGAGCATTCAACATACAGATGAAATTTAAACAATATTCTAGCAAATTGAGACTGTTCTAAAATAATTGGTTACATTCGTACCACATCACGCTTGGACACAAGCACACCTCAAAATCACAATAATGCTCAGCAGAGCTCGTCGCGGTAGTCGGCAAATAGTCGCCTCTTGTGGGTTGTCAGTCCCTGCTTCTTCTTCTCGGGCGTTGGTACGGCTCTAGTCTTCTATTGTAGTCCAAATGTTTGTCTTTAATCCTTGTCTGGTCCTAATAATTTTAAATAATTGTGTTATATTTCCAGTCTTCCGCCTCTGCTGAAGCATTAGAAGAGCTGATTGCGCATGCTACGCAGGATGAACAATTTACAGGACGCAGACGTGAATTTTCACGTCAGTTCCAGGAATATCAGGCTTCTGAGCGCGTCCCGGAAGTCCACGCGACGGCTGTGGTCCATCCAAATGCAGAGTTAGGACCGAACGTCCTCGTAGGACCATATTCAGTCATTGGACCAGGTCTGTAACTTTATATTTTAGGTTGTTATTGTTATATTTTACTAACTTTATTTTTAATTGTGTAGATGTGGTGCTGGGAGCACATGTGCGGCTCCAGAGTCACGTGGTGATCGACGGCAAAACGCGTGTCGGTAGTGGCACTGTGATCCATCCATTTGCAAGCTTGGGAGGTGAGCCACAAGATAAAAAACATCGGATGTTTGCTGAACAAGACTCGAGTGAAGAGACTTTGGTCGTGGGCAGTAATTGTGTCATTCGGGAGCATGTTACGGTACATGGCCGCACGTCGTATTCTCAAGTACCAACTTCTGTTGGTGATGACTGCTGGCTGCTTTGTGGTGCGCATGTGGCTCACGATTCGCAGGTAGGAAGACGCGTTGTTGTATCAAACAATGTGTGTATTGCTGGTCACGTATCGATTGGAGACTGTGCGATCATCGGAGGACAAGTTGGGATCAAACAACATGTGAACATCGGTCCGTTGGCTATGGTGGGCGGACAAAGTGCTGTGGATGGTGATGTGTTGCCCTATGGTTTGGTCGTGGGAAACCGTGCCAAACTTGCGGGATTGAATCTCGTTGGATTGCGTCGCGCTGGAGTGTCACGAAGCAATATCAAACTGCTACTTAGAGTGTACCGCTACATGTTTGGTGCACCTACCTGCAGGAATACGGGATTTGCACCTGCCCTTAAGTAAGTGAGGTCTGGTTCTGTGGAATGGATGTAGTTGCTAACATAGTATGTACGACCGTATGTATAGTCTGGTCTACAGGGAAACTGTCGTTGAACGGGCTATGGAAGCGAAACAGTTTTTGATCAATGAAGGACTTGACAACGAGCGGATACCGATGGTGCATGAGATGGTATGCTTGAGCTGTTATGTAGTATTACTTCTGTATCGATGCTAACTGTGTTGCGTCCAAATACTTCTGCAGGTGGACTTTGTTGTGACTTCCCCACAGCGATTTCATTCGTCTTTATGTCAAGCAGTGATTTCCACTCCTTCGCATTAGATCTTGTTGCCTGACTAGATCGCTGAGTTAGATAATAATTATCTTCGAACTGAGAACGAGATGTACTGACGATCCGGTAGATTGTTCTGATGTGTTCTTAGGTGACGCTGAGAATAAAGTGGTGTGTGGAATACCACTGGTATCTCACTATCCCATACAATCCTGCAACTCCCGTCGCTTCAACACTGAAGGCCATTTCGTTAGTGCTGGTTAAATTCATTTATTCGGCGATTTCCTCGGACGCCTACTGATTATGGGGAAAGCGCCTTTGAAACTTGACACGCCTGACGATGGGACTACGAAGGGGTCTAGGAAGAAAAAACCAAGTCCTCGATCAAAAGGGAGGCCACGAAAGTCGGCAATGAGAAAACACCGAAGAGAAAGTTTTCAAGCAGAATTGGCGGAGGAAGCGCAGAGTCCGCAGGCTGAGTCCCCTTTGCTTAAGTCCGTCGAGGAGGTACCACAGCAGTCTGGGATATCTTCAAGCACCAAAAGCGGAAAACCTAGCCGACGGATGATCAGATTACCTTCTCATCGATCGAATCGTGCTGAAAAAGGCAACAACGATAAAGATGAACACTCTGATACGCACCAGAGTCCAATATCAACAGCTCGACACTCTGGGCTCATGTCATGGCGAAACTCTACTACATCGATTGTCGAAGATACTGCACCAGCATCATGCCCACTGTCATGCCAGCCTTCGGCTTGTTTCATTGGGTCTCTAAATGGGACTATCAGTGAGATGCATTTACCACTCCTCACAAAGCAGACGAAAGCGCGCATCAATGCGCTCAAAGCTGAAAGTAAGCAGCGTCAACTCGAGGTGACTATTGAACGCTCGGACGAATTACCATTTGGAGCATACTCCCACCCACAGGTACGTGTTCATATTGTAGATAGATGTACTGGTCGAGCACTATGTCCAGCACAGATGACAAGTGAGGCCAAGTTTTACATAGCTGCTGATTGTGCGAGTAAGTTTTGACGTTGTTCTGGTATTTTCTCGCGGTGCTCATGCTACGATTTGTGGTGTATATCTGTGTCTTAGACGCTTTTGAATGGCAGCAACCGCTGGGTATCTCGGTAGATATGCCTACCTTACTGAATACTCGAACGGTGTTACTATTTGAAATCTTGGAGACGAAACCTTTGACAAAAGGAACTCGTTTCCGCAGAGGAAAACGATTCGAGGCTGTCAGTACTCATGATGAAGATGACGAATACCGCAAACTGTCAGTGGCATCTACACCAGACTACCGACGAATCGCTTGGGGTTCTTTCACACAATAACCAGCAAGGGAACCCCAACTATGAATTCTTTCGTTCTTCCAGACGTGCCAGATGCCAATGAAAATGAGAAGATGAAAAGAGAATCCATTGTCGATGTCTGTGGATTGCGGGTACGGTTGTTCGAGTACCAGGTGTTAACTTGGATGGATAACTACCAAGCTAAATCGCAGTGGGGATGGAGAAAAAATCACCCAACAGTACCAGCAGTGTTCCTACAATATCAGAAACGATCTCGTGTACCCGCACCGAGTACGTTGCATGTCCAATTAAGAGCAGTGAGCCCAGCCACATCTCCCCAACAAGCTGGTGTTTCTGAGACGACTTCATTTACCAACAGTGTCGTTGAAGCTGGTAACCAAGAAGCAGACAATGCAACCGTCAACACGGAAAACGGAGCTGGGGATAATCAAGTGCCACCAGCTGAAGTCTCGATGCCTGTTGTCGAAGAAACCGGAGGTAAAATTGCTAGTCCTGAAACTACGTCAAGTGATCTTTTCGATCTGATGGCACCTTGCAAGCGAAATGTTTCGGAGCCGTGCTTGATTCCTCATAGGGTGCTATGTTCACTTCCGACTGGGAAGAAAGGTTGTTCCTCTCTGAGTTTCAGCCCATGCGGGCGGTATCTGGCTGCTAGTGTGAGTCCAGAGCTGGGAGATGTTGTTGTGCAAGTATATCACATGGTATCCGCAGAGCTCATTGCTGTTGGTCGAGGTCATAGAGGGGTGATCTACTCATTGGAATGGAGTATCAATCTGAACGGGCAGTATCGGATTCTCTCAGCGTCATCTGATGGTACAGTTCGACTATGGGAGATTCCCCTGAGGAACCCAGCTTCCTCAGAGACATTGACATCATCTCGTAGCAGCCGTTTGCTTCTGTTGGTGTTCCAATGGCACCACTTTCCATGCTTCGTCTACTGTGCCTCATTTCTTCCAGGTAGCAATGGTGAGATTGTGCTCACGGGTTCTTCTGATGGATGTATGCGCATGAGGAAAGAGTCATCGGTGCCAAATGGCCAACCTGAGTATGGAATGATCCAGGTTAGCTCGGCTGCGGTGCATGCCATTTGTATAGATGGCAAATCAGGACGAATGTTTTGTGGAGATGCAAATGGTTATATTACCGTGTGGAGACGAATGGGTAATGCTTCGGCGCATAGTGATTATGAGCGGATCAAGACGATTGAAACAGGTCAAAACAGTGTCACTTCGCTTCAGCTTCACCCTCGGAAAGCTCACTTACTGGTTCACACACAACCAAACGCAATATTCCAGTATGAACTTCGTTCTTATCTTCTTCTGAACAAGAGCTACGCAGGTGTGGCGTGCAAATCCTTACTTGTGAAAAGCACTTTCAGCCCCGATGGTAGACTTGTGATTAGTGGCTCCGAGGATGGGGTTCCTCGGCTTTTTACTAGCCTTCATGGAGAACAACTGCAGCGCGGAGTTTGGGGTACACACTTCTTCCATGGCTTCCCCGTACTGGACGTGAGTTGGTCACCTACGGCTCATATGGCTGCACTCTGCTCTTATGGTAAGTAGCTAACCTCGCCCTGTCGAAGCTAGTGAATCATGACTAACAAATGCGGTTATTCATGTAGGTGGAAATAATCCCATCGTGGTGCTTTGTTCGTACCGAGATGACCAAGACGCTGTATATATCGACGAGCCTACAACAAACGCTGCAGCAAATTTTAAAACGAGCCTCCAGAAATTTACTGTTGAAGCATTCCGAGGGTTTAACCAACAGGGTGCGTTGGGTGGTGATCATGCCCAACGCCTCCAGCGAGCATTGGAACGACGCCAAAAACGTTTGCAAGCAAAGGTATTCCCAGTTACCAGTTTGATTGAGTCTATATTGCTAATATTTGTCGTTGCTTGAAAATTGTACAGTTGTCACTGGAAGCTGAGGCTCACAAGGATCCAACATCAATTGTTGGTGTGCAAGCAGCACAGTAGTCGTTGAAATAATTTACCACATTGAAATGAAAATACTTGTCACTATTTGCGTGATGTCACCTTCCCTATTTTTACGAGGAATTTTGCCTAGCCACTTACTATCTTTTTAACTCGTGTGCTACAAACTTACCTAATGCCTACTAGATCATTCGATAGACATGATGAGTCGTGTTACCACAAGAACACACACTTGTCTAGAAGTCAGCTCGAGATTTTAGCATTAGCATCACTTTTTCATGGAACGGTGGGCGACCAACGAGTGATGGAGGAAAAACTACAACATGGATTCGACAAAATGGTTGGGATAAAATCTTGGAAGTTGCAGTGGCACTCAAGAACGGGGCAATTTCTATCCCAAAGACAACCACAATGGAATCCTTCTTTCCGTCGGTCTTTGGTGTGAAATGGGAGCGCAATCATGTCGTGACAATCGATTTGTCAGGGAACGGACTCACTGGGGTATTTCCTGTCGAGATGGTCCAGCTACGATTTCTTACAACACTAAAAATGCGAAACAATCCCAAGTTGTGGTGCACTACCCAAAGAAATATACTCCATGCCCAATCTGAAATACTGCTACGTGGACGGCACCAAGGTTGAAAACGCGCTACCATACAACATTGCACACTCTTTTCAAATTACACAAGTAAAATCTCAAAACGAAAAGTCTAACAAGGCAGTCGTGTCCACGGTGAGATTTTGCACGGGTGAAGAACGCGCAGGCAATCTAATCCACTGGGTTGCTGACATGACTGAGACTGAGATGTACATGGTGCACTCAGCCCTGAAAAAACTTCATGAACCTACCTTACAAGCTGGTCGCCAATCGATCAAGTGTACAGCGAGTAATGCAACAGGACCAGAACGTGCTGACGCTGCCACCAAGTTGCAACGCATTTACCGAGCGCGCATTGAACGGACCAAATTCCGCAACTTCTTGCACTCACTGATTGAGATGAAGATTGACCCTGACACAGGTTACACCTACTATGTTAATGGCAGAACAGGAGAGGCGACGTGGGAAAAACCAAAGTTTCTTGGCTCAAACGTTGATTCTCATACAACCGATGTTAGTGAAAGCTCAAGCAACAACCACAGAGATGCTAAAGATGCATGGAAACCCTACGACGACGGCAACGGCAACACGGTAAACTTTCTTGATATTTTTCGTTCATCTTGGAACGGTACTGATGATCAAACATTGTCATTAGTACTATTGGAACAGCATAACTGGAGAATCAACATGGGAACCACCAACCTTTCTCAGTCGCATATACGAGGAGTTGAGGGACCGCTACGGCTCTGACAAGACTGACGACAAGAGATTCGAGTTGTTTTTCCAGGATATCGACCGTGATGGCACAGGAGAAATCGATCAAGATGAATTTGCACGTTTGTGCGGTGATCTCGGGATGGCCTTGTCAGCTAAACAAATCCAGGAAGTATTTCGTGAGCTCGACATCAGTGGTGACGGTCAACTTGATCGCCCAGAAATCATACAATGGCTTACGCGAAACTTCAAGTGAATACTATATAGCATCTTTCAAATCATAAATTCAATACTCAATAAGTGTGTCTCTATTCATCATCACAGAGGAGCTGCAACAACTTCTCGGAGTCAGCAATCGTACGAGTTAAACCAATAATCTGATTGCCACTGATCAAGTACGTATCAGTACACGCACATTTGACTGATGGTGGCTCCGAGTCATCGAAATCAGCGATACTTTCCGATCTGCGGAAAGTGGCGTCGAACTCCACAATCACCGAGTAACCAATTGCTTGGACGATTTTTTCTTCGACAGAGATTACATCCAGGCACTGCTTAAATAATGATGCATACTTGGTAATACCCTGATCACCATGGTATGTTCCCCAAAATGGCATCTCCTCAGGTACCTCAGATTTAAGGAAAAAGCTCGCAGACGTCATGGGCCCCAGCAAGTTGACGTCTGGTACAACCAGATACACACCATCCGGTTTTTTGCTACACATTCCACCAGCGTCGTGTTCGCAGCTTCGTCGATATCGCTGAAGCTGTTTCGAGACATTCGTGTCCTGGACACAGCAGATTGCATAGCCTCAAACCATTGCATCCTTGTCGCGTCAGAGCGAGTTACAAAAGTCAGTGTCTCGTCTTCTTCACGATGACCGTCGAAGACCTCGACCTGGAAGCCAAAAGCACCTCGGTCCGGCTTTTTCAAACTCCGACCGAACGCCCATTTCCGAGCGTTGCATACGACCAACTTCTTGGGTCGAGATGCCAAGTTTGCTTGTGTGCCATCAAAAATTGTTTCAGCATCGACGTTGTGGAAGGAGAAGTTACTTTTGATCCACCATTACTCGGTGATCCCGACTGGGCAGTTGATGCATCCTGCAAAGTCAGCTGACAAGTTGACTTTTCGAACTTCAAGTGCACCTTAGCCCACTTCGAGCGCTTCTGGTAGGCATAACCGCTCACAAAGAAATTGTCTTCCTCGACATCGAATGGTGTAGATTCGTCTGATTGCAAAATATTGATAATGGACTCTGGAAACCTGCTTTGTGATCGACTTTGGAGCATATCACTTGGATGGACAGCCTCATTTCCTCTTGCAAGATTTTGGGACGACCCAAAGCCTTCCTTCTCCATTGGAAGCGTCGAAATGGTTCCAGTTCGCGTGATAGGTACTCACTTGCCGAAGAAGAAGGGCGAGCAAGCAGAAAACCAGTTTCCGCATCGTCATCACTCGCATTTCGCTTTCTCGGTGTTCCATTGCGACCTCCACCTGTGACAACTTTTAAGCCCAGAAGCGAGTCATCTAACGCGTCCATCTGCTGATAATGCGTAGCCACGAGGGAAGCAGCGAAATCGTTCCATCCTTTCATATTGTTGCAGAACTGGCGAATGAGCTCCTGTTGAAGGGTAGGCGAGCTACAAATCTTTGCAATCTTAACTCCGATAATTGCCAAATGAGCGTCATATATATGAGCAGAACTGCTCGTATCCAGCTTCTGCAAAATGAACTCCAAAATCGAGTCAGGTGAGCGGAAAACACTTCGCAGAAGGGGGTTGTTCACACGCCCATTTGTAGATGGTCGGTTCAGCAGATTCAAGTAAAGCTTCACCAGGCGGCAGTGTAGTATGCTAGCCTTGGGGAACTTCTCGAAAATGTCCATCAACGAGGTTGCTAGATCCAATCGAGTCAGTCGACTATCAATGCGGTCTTTCGACATTAGAATAATAGCGTCCAACAACTCCACGACATGCATGACAAGCAATGTCGATGCTAGTGGCCGATGATTCACCACAGCCTTTCCAGATCTAGGTGAATAGCTGAGTGCGGGAGGGGTTATTCCCATATACAGAGTGCTCCTTGCAGGCGAGGCATCACGCTTCGCGGGTTTGTTGGGGCTCATTTTTCCACTCGAAATGGCAGGAGAATCGAAATCTTCCCCGTCCTCTGTCCCATCCTCATCAGAGTCGCTATCACTAAAGCAATCGCGAGCAGCAAATTCTGATATAGTAGTCAGGTGCTGATGGTAATTGATCGATGCGCAAATTGTGTCCAAGACGAGGTAGATAGGTGCGACAAATGCTTCCAACTGCTCCGAATCATGCTGAGAAAACTCAATAGCATGACGTAAAATATCGACCACGAGAATTCGGGGAATACACGCTCCATTCATGTGATGCGCATCTAAAAATCGAAGTTCTGCCATACCGAGCTCTGCCAGTCGAGCTAGAACAGTCGCGTTCTCCGTCAGAGTTGCTAATACTGCACATTTGAGCTTGTAGTGCATCGCAGGGTCGCTTGGAGCCATCCTCGTGGGAAATAGTTCCTTTTCAAAAGTCTCTACGCTCTCAAACGATGCCAACTGAATCTTGGTTTGAATGTAGTACCTGAAAGTGTTTGGGAATTCGTCCTTCAGGATCTTTGTCAATATCTCGGCGCATCCACTTATCCTTGAATGGACTGTGGAGGTGGTAACCGAAGTAAACAATGATGGGACAGTGGTGCTGTCTTGGACGAAAAGAATGAAGATGGCGACACAGTTGGTGGGGATCCACCAACAGATGATCGTGGAGACATTGACGACGTAGATGACACTGTAGACGTTGAAGAGACAGAAGACAACGATCTCGTCACCGGGTTGGCACTTGCTCTACAATTCGTTGCGTAAGGCATCGAATGATCGGGAAATAGTCAAAACCTCGTCGGATCGAAATAAAAATCAAGCCATGCAACAACGACGCAATATCTGGGTTGTACGCATGCAGTGCAAGACGTGACAATAACCACTCCTTTTCGTCATCCTCATTCTCGTCGCAGATCAACCTGTGCACCGCTGGAAACGTGACAAAATTCTTGGTGATTCGGCACATATTGGCGACCAAGACGCCGTCAAGTTCCACTTCATCTTCTGCAACACTGTTTTCTGTATTAACTTCCCCATCATTTCTCAGTGGCCACAGAAACCGAAACAAACCTCTAAAAATCCGTTTCCACTCGTTCCCTGTCAAATCTTCCAGTCGCAACAAATAGCCACGCGTCACGGATCCTCGAGCAATTCTTCGTCTTCGTCACCACTCACACTAAAGTCGGAAATACTGCTGCCAGAGCTCTCAAACCTCATACTTGCACGTAGACGTTGAATCCTTGCCATTTTTCTAGTCGATGCATTACTTCGAAAGTCCATCATCGTCGTCATATTAGTTGGTGGAGTTTTAACCGACACGGCCAACCCTTCCAGGTTAACACTTGGTTGTGTCAGTCCCACCTCCTGTTTTGCATCTGAATTTGCCACATTTTCCACTTTTTCAGCAAAATTCTCCTGTTTCGGTTCTCCGTACCACGCCATGGCTTTTAGATAAAATCGGAGGATAATCTCCGTTGCACATATGCCTGTCGATATTTGT